>JABXWE010004090.1:0-80461 GCA_014611495.1 Limonius californicus
GAAGAACTCTCAAGTAAAATATACTTAAACGGAGCAATCTATATCGACGTTCAATCAATTCTAAAGATCACAGGAAGATGATTACCGGAAGTGAAAGTTTTCTAAGAATCCACTCGCGCAGCTAGGAACGCGCAAACTCAATCAATCATATGCGAACCAGCAAAATAAGTTGCAAACCAATCAGGCGCGAAAAATACCGTTACAATATATATATATATATATATATGTATATACAAGGTGATTCAAAAGGTGTGGTCCAAACTTAAAGGTGTGATGTGGGATGCCACACGAAGCAAATAAAGTTAATAAACCCATGTCTTATTTCAAACCGTTATCTACTTACAGAGGATATCTTTGTTTTTATCATTGTTGCGTTAAATCAAGTCATAATAAAAAATACGTGAAACAAATACTAATTTGTTATGACAGAAGGTGTTTCAAGCTTAAATTATTGTTGTTTTGTAAGTGTGGTAATGATAGAGCCTTTTTCTGCACATGAATATGCAGAAATGCTTTTTGTATATGGGTATTGCAGCGAAAATTCACGTGCAGCTGTGGTAGAATATCGGAGAAGGCATCCTCCCCGGCGACAGTCTGACCCCCAAACATTTGAACTGTTGCACCGAAATTTGTCTGAACAGGTACGGTTAGACCACCTCATCATGTTGGAAGAAATAACGTGAACAATAATCCTGACGTTATTGACGCAGTCCAGCAAAACCTATCGTCGTGTACTAGAAGAATTTCTAGGCAATTAGGTATTACCCAGTCGATGCAACCATTCAAATGTTCGGTGGTCAGGCTATTGCCGGTGAGGATATTTTCTCCAATTATATTTATATATACAGGGAATTTTCCTTTTTAGTGTACATGGCCTATGTATACTTTAAAAATTACGCCTATTATGTAGGCAACCAACTATACATACAACTAAAAAACAGGAACAAACTTTACTGTAGTTGTGAATTAATTTAATATGAAGGTTATGTTCGATGCAGTGTTTATATTAAATAGGTAAAAAAATGAGTGGAACAACAACGACGATTATTATTGTAAAACAGTAAATATTAATAACAGAACACGGAAACGAAAACAAAAGCAACAGTTACAACAAGTATTCGTAATGGCCACTTTGTGCTTCTAAACAATAACCTAAACGGTGTTGGAAAGCACACACAGCATTCGCAAGAAAGTCAGCATTCAAGCTATTGCATTCGGTAAGTATGCGATCTTTTAATTGATCAATACTTTGCACTGGAATATTTGTATAAATTTTTGATTTCAGGTATCCCCAAGCAAAGAAGTCATTTGGCGACAAATCTGCAGAACGCGGTGTCACGGTACGGGACCGCATCTTCCTATCTAACGTCCTGGAAACCTGCCGTTTAGATAGTTTCTTATAGCATTCATGGAATGCGGAGGGGTTCCATCCATCTGAAAGCACCGGTCATCGATGTTTAAGTTATCTATTGCCGTAACGATGTCGTTCCTTAATAACCCCAAAAATTTGGCTTTATTTATATTACCATCAATAAAATATGGACCGATAATCTTATTTTCATCTATTCCTAGCCATAAGTTAACTTTCCCAGTGTATTGACTGCGAGTTAAGTTTTGTAAATGACGGTCAGTGCCGGACCAATATCTAAGCAATAAGATTAGCAAGATAATGGATAGTGGATAGATGAGGAATTATAATACATACCGAACATTTTGTCAATTGACTTCTCCATTTATTGTGAAAGTTGCTTCATCACTAAAAACTATCTTATTTAAAATGTATTCATGTTCATTCAGCAAATTAAAGAATGTTCCACCAAAGATTGTTCTTTTTTCATTGTCTTTATCGAATAGTTGTTGGTGATTAGAAAATTTCTACGATTCATATGTAAATTCTTTTAGTGTTAACATACCGAGGCTTTAGAAACATTAACATGTGAACCTATTTCTCGTAGTGATACTATGGGGGTTTCTTTAACGTAGCATAAAATATTTAATTTCATTTCTTCGGTTAAAACGTGATTACTTTTAGTTATTATTTTATGGCAATTTATTACGCATCTCTCTGATTTAAATTTTCTAACAAATTGTTTGTCCGGTTCGAATACAAGGAATAGGTCTTTCTGGATATCTTAGTGAAAATGAGTCTCTCCCAGTTCTTAAGCTGTTACCATTTTGATATCATATTAAAATTTCCACTTTTTCGTCTTACCTCTACATGGTTGTATAAAAAAGACACTAAATAAAAACTAATTTTATTTTTGAACCTTCGATTAATTTGATTGTTTTGGCCACAGCATGCTTTTGTTGACTGTATATATGGTTGCCTACATAGTAGGCGTAATTGATGCGTTCTTACATAGACAATGTATACTGAAAAGGAAATTCCCTGTATATAAGTATATTGTTCAGAGATTAATTATTTTTATCTTTCGGCTTACTTGCCAAATTACAGTAAGCTAAAAACATTAATTATGATCATTTAAGGAACAGTAAAAGTTTACCTAAATCGTACGTACAGGATGTAAAAACCAATACTTATGAAAAACATCAAAGTAGAAATAATTCTATCCTGAAGCACTCCAAATACCAAATTTCTGTAACATATATGAGAAATGTAAATGTTAGAAATTCCAGTACGCAGAAATAAATTGTAGAATCTAATGTGGAATGTGATAATTATGGAATAATTATATTGGTGTGCATAAAAGTACTGATTCTTTTCAGTTGCGAAGAGTTCGGATTAAATTAACTGCTTAATAACATTTCTAATAAATAAATTTGAAAGCTATAAAACCAAATCACAATCAAATTATTCAGAAATTAAGTGCTTCGTAGCTATCTGCGACTTTTATTTTACTGTCTTTTTATTGAAGAGTGCTTAATTTAAAACAGAAATGCTGAAAATGATCTTTTTTTAATCTACATCTTAAATTTAATTACTGAAGCGTAGTGAAAGTAAACTGTCTGAGATTTTATAATTTGCTTCTAACAGCGTAGTGTAGAATTAGAAATTTTATCTTATTTTTTCGGTCAATACGACATACTAAGAGCATAATATTGTCTCAATATATATATATATATATATTGCCATGTTATTTGCCCTAAATTTATGTAATTATTCTAGACTATACTTATATGATGTGATTTTTGCTTCGCAACACTTAGATTGTAATTAAAAGGATACTATTTTTGATGAAGAAATTCATATTGTATCTGAAATTGAGAGTAATTAGATTGGTTATTATGTAAACTATGCTATATAGTATAGGACATTATGATTAAATATGATAAATGTATACCTTATTACTATGAAAGGTAGTTTACGATCTTCGGAATGTGATGCGTAGTGCCTTATTTGGGTTGAAAGTGATGTGTTTGTGGATATTCCGTAGTGAATAGTTTTGGGGACGTCTATGTCCTAGGTAGACGGTGGTTTGGGGTGTCCTGGGCAAATTTGGGAGCTGTATAATGTAAATTATTGTAAATTTGTATTTTTACATGTTATAAATATGTGTGTATAAAGTTTAATTTGAATTGAAACATGTTAGTATTGTTTTAATTAGTTTATCTGTTATATAAGGAAAGAATGGAAGCAATTTTGTTTATTTGAATAATGCTATTTATTTTCAAATTAGTATGAAAATTGGAGGGAAATTTTATTTGTGAGGTTATATTTGAATTTTGCTTATTTATACTGTTATTAATAGATGTGGAAGATGTATTTGTGTGTATTTAATTGTATTGAAGGGTTTTGTAACTGTTTTTAGTAATTTTAAGGCTCAATAATTGAAATTTGTCTAAATTGGATTATTTAACCACATGTAAATTTTTTGTCATGAATTTTAATGGAATTGGTATCAAAAGAATTGTAAATTTTTCAAAGATTATGAATTTGAATTTTGTTTGTGGAAATTTGAAGTGTTTATCTTGTAATATGTAATTTAATAATATGCCAAAACATCTGATGATCAAAAAGATTTTATTTTCTGTGATGCCATTGGTGCATTTATAAATTGAAGGAGGATTTTGAACGAAATTTTGGATTTCAGTCTGTTATAGTCGCACAAAGTATGAACACGTATTTCTGTGTGCTCCGAATTTTAAATATTACACTATTAAGGTTGAGATGGGCAGATTTTGGGCGTGGAAAACAAATGCAATGATTCAAATGACGTATGTTAATGTTAATAGTGTTTTTTAAGCAACACATTAAAAAGTTTCTGGCGTTTGAATTTGATTCTGACTTTTAAAACTTTAATTTTGAAATGGCGTTTGTTGTTGAAAATTAGTCCAAGTTTGATCAGCGTGCGGTCCTACAATTCTTATACGCCGAGGGTGTGAATTGGGGGTATGCCATTGCAGATTCATACACGAATGGAAATGCATGTATTATGTACCCAACTGTAAAGGAATGGTGCCAAAAATTTAAGAATAGAAAAGAGGGGACCATGGATGGGCCGCGACCATGTGCACGGTGTACTGTATTAACAAAAAACAACAGTATGGCATGTGGAAGGCCTTATTAAAGAAAATCATCGAATTTCAATTAGATAAATTTCAGAAACTGTTGGTGGGGGTGTAAGATATGTCCATAGTATTGTTCGTAATTTGGGTTACAGCAATGTTTATTCGCAATGGATTCCTCGTCTCTTCTCTAAAGAACAAAAATGCTTGCGAATGGACTTATCTCTGCATCCCTTCACAAAGTATAGGCAAAATGGTGATGACTTCCTTCTGTCAACAGTTGCTGCCGACGATACTTGGTGCCATTGCTACGAACCATCCAGTAAGTAATCACCGATGCAGTGAAAACATTCAGGTTCACCACCACCAAAGAAGTTTAACGCACAACCTTCTACAGGCAAGGTAATGTTAACATTTGTTTTTCGACCATAAAAGGCACTTGTTGATAGAGTTTAAGGTACTTAATGATAGTGCAAATCTGTACAACGAAACTTTGAACAAGCTTCATCAAGCAATAAGTCGGAAACGTCCAAGAAAACTTACGCGTGGGGTCATTTTACTGCACGAGAATGCTATATCTCATGTTGCTAATGTGGCAAAAGAAAATCTTCAAAAAAATAAATAGAGGGTTTTAGAGCATTCCACCTATAGCCTGGATCTATCGCTTTGCGATTTCCGACGGCTTTACTTACCTTCCGAATCTCGACCGGCTGCATATGCCGCTATATTGGTCCACCCAACGAAGTACTGACCCGCGCGGATTATGCTGGACTACGAATACCGTTTGATCGGCGACCGCAGTACACTGTCATGCAGCTGATGATGGTGATACTTGAATTCATAACTTAGAATAAGAATACAAGCCAATATTTCTTTTACAAATTTGCAGGGAACTGTAATACCTTCATGGTCATGAATTCCGAATATCACTATATTTATTTATTTATTGATATAAAAGACTATAATTCCATGTATTTGATATGAATATGAAAACTCATCGTTGTCTGAATTTTGTTTGGCGTAAAACCCTGAACAAATTTGGCCACTACTTGAATAGAATAGAATAGAAGAATAGAACAGCCTGTATATTTCCACATTTCTTTACAAAAACTTTGAAGTAACATGAAAATCATCTGGCTTTCAGATATTGAGTAGAACAGTCAAAATATCGGAAAAAATATAGTGTCTTCCTCTTTTAAGCCTAAAGGTTTTGAGAAAAACATTGGTATTAAGTTCGGACACCTTATAGAATTTTCTGCTACCATTTTGAGAATGAATCTCAAAAATATCTTATTTTGAAGAGATCCTAAGTAATGCAAATGAATCAAGAGACAGAGATATAGACGTGCTAGTTTTGTTGCTCTGACTAATGAGTACATCGAATTACTGTAGCTTGGTGTCATTAACAGAATTGTATTTATTCCACCTTAAAGAATGCAATCAATTAACTTTAGTGAGGTGTGTGTGAAGGATGTCATAGAGAGTGTATGCAAGATGCGTCCGCTGTAGCTACTTAGGGACACCAACTATAGGAACCGAAAGTAATGCATATTAGTTATATTTATCTTTGAAGAATTGGAGCATCCATATGTCACAAACTACGGTAGTTACGGTAAGACTTGCAACAAAATTATAAATTTAAACTATATAGCTGCAAACACGATTGGTGACCTGGGACACCATTTGTATTCTGGTATGACATCATAAAGTTGTAAAGCCGGTAGTCTGGAATGCCGCATCCCTTCTCTATAACTTTATTTCAATAATCGCATACATACACACAAATATTTTGTAAAACTTAAGGTGAAGCGTTACAGTATTTAATTATATTAGTTTAAAACCTCAAGTAAAATTCCTGTTATAATGTGAAACTCATAAGAAACTTTAATTCTATGTCACGTGACAATAGGTTGAGAATTCCTTCTGTTTCGCTGTGCTGTTTCTGAAAATCTAAACAATTCTACTCTAAGAAATGTTTTTGGGGTTTACAATAACGAACACAAACATAAGCTAATCCAAATCCTTTTTAGAAGTTTCGTCTTTGTTAAAGTATCAACATACAGCCTTGATAACTGTATCTCATCTAACATGCCTGGTAGATGATTAATCTGATTTAATCAGACACGAAGTGCATGTCAACAATATAATAATAAACGCACACCAACAAAGAAGACATCTCGAAGCCGAGACGATATTGCCTATACAAGCGCGTGACTTGCTTGCTACAATTTTCGCATGCAGTAACTTTAAGGAGGATATTATTACTAGTCGGCGGTACCTCAGAGAATTTGCTCATACAAGACCTCCACTTTGTAGGAAAGATATTAAAGGTAAGTCTAACACTGACAACTTATTTAAAAGACAACCTTGTTAAGAAATGACATTTCCAATAACTTCCTCGGGATTCTCGAAGCTTTGATGTTCAGGGAAATCAAATTTATATAACTAGAATTGGAAATATAGTACCGGCCAATAACTCACAGTCAAAACAATATTGAATTTCAATGTCCAGTAAATAAAACAGGGCAGCTCATCGAATACTACCACTCACAATGGCATCCAGATATAAAAAGTAAAGAAGTTTCCTTGGAGGGTTGCAGTTTCCAGTGTCAGAGCGCACATTTCCGCTGCGCACAATGAAAATAAATAGTGGCGGTTAAATCAACATTCCTTTGTCTCTTCGTTTGCACTAACATTTATTTCAGTTGCGAGAAATGTTGTTTTAGGCAATTTATTTCATGGGTCACTTCATTTAGGCAAGTTCTGTTTGCGGCGGTAAATTTTATAACAGACGTGCGCTGCGATGTCTTGTAACTTCTTGGGTTGTTACATTCCGGGCACGTTGCTTACTCTTCTTACACCATTTTAAGCCTTTTCTAGTGTAAGGTATAAGTTAACCTTGTTTTAGAAAGTTACACGCCAAAAAATGAAAAGGAAATATTGCTGGAAGTTGAGACGTGAAATTGATTGCCTTTAACTTACAGATAACAAATAATCTATTGCAGTTAGGAACCGCTTTAGTAGCAAAATTTCAGTGGTAGAAGAGTACGAAAATTGATAAAATATTTAACAAATACTAGCCCCAAGTCCTAAAAAAAGCAAAATTAGGAAAAAACAAAAGCCATTGAAATCCTCCTAGCTTAAAATTATAATTATTATTAATTAATACTCATAACTAGTTAAAGTAAACCACTACAGGACGGGATACTTTAATATTATTGCTAAACAGAGATTAGGTAACATTCACGCGCTTAACGTACCCGCTGATAATAATTTAATGCTGCTTATTGCTAAGTTAAATAATAGAATATTTGTCGCGCAAAGTCAAAGTTGGTAAATAAAAATGGCATTACAAACAAAGCAGTGTGGTCAGCAATAAACTTCAGCCACCTATTATTACCCTAGGGTGGTAATTTAATGTGGCGGACCTAGAATCCTAGATATCCTTGAAAAACCCCCTAAATATAATTGCGGTTTCCGGAAAGCCAACTCGAGACTTCTGATATTTATAACTATACCCAGAGAGCTACTCTGTATCTTTGCAAATTATCCCGGAAGAAATATAAAACTTGATATTCAAAGTACTATAAAATAATATAATATTCTTGAGAATCAGCGAACAACAACGTGTGATGATATCTGATAAATTAACAAACCATAAAACGAGTACACTTGCATTCAGTTCTATAGCCGAAAAGGACCGACGTCCTTAGTTGTCTATAACATTTACAAAACCCACAACAGGAATATTCCAGTTGTCATAAAATACTATAATTCTTAGTGCATTCGTAAGTAGCCTATTAGATAGATATAGGTACTGCTTTGTATCTATTTGAAATATAATTGTTTATGAAGCAGCAATATTTGGTTAAACATTTAGTATATACAGTGCGATCGTAAAATGTCTTCCCCCCCTACTAATTTTTGAAAGTCTCAATATTTCTTCACAAAATTTAGTGTGCTTTAATGGCAAGTTACATACTACTCTTTAGTCCATATTTACATTTTATAACTTTCAAAATGGCGGCTAGGTGCTATCTTGAACTATTTTTTTACATGGCAATGGGGGCCGGAGTGACACCTCATTTGAAAGGTATTTTAATTCTGCGTCTGATCTTTGAGTTTCATAAAAAAATATTCAGTCAGAAGAAATGACAGATGATTGAAAATAACAAGTTTATGGAAAAAAATTAAGAATTAAAGCAAAAAGGGTATACTTTCGAAATTTTCACTATTGAAGAATGAAGAAGAAGAAGAAGTAGAAGAAGAAGAAGAAGTAAAACAAGAAGAAGAAGAAGAAGAAGTTTCTAAAACACAAGAAAACTTATTTTATACAACAAAAACTGAATAGTAATACTATTTTAATAAATGTTCAAAGCTCCGTGTCCTTCTTGGCAATAGAAAAACCTATTTAATATCTGTTCCCGTACTTTCTGGAAAGTTTCAACTCCGATATTTGCACAAGCTTCTGTATTTTACGTCGTAAATTCAAAATGGAATCGGGTTCTGTTGGAAAAACTGTCGATTTAAGATAACCCCACAAAAAGTCCTACGGAGTCAGATCAGGGGACAGCGGAGGCGATTCTGTTGGACCACGACGACCTATCCATCGTCGGGGATACGTTGCATCGAGATAATTGCGATTTTTTCTGCTAAAATGCGGAGGAACGCCATCTTGCTGGAATATGATAGCCATTTCAAATTAGTTTGGATTATTTTCAGCAATCTCAACTATTAACGGATGGATGAGGTTTTCGAGCATGTTCAAATACAATTCCCGAGTAAGGTTTCCGTCGATAAATAAGGGACCTACAATATGGTCACCAAGTATTCCCATGCACAGATTCAATTTTTGCTGAAATTGAGTGTGACCTTCGCGGAAAACATGGGGATTTTCATCGCACCAATATCTTACATTTGGTCTGTTAACCAACCCATTTAAAACAATGTGCATTCGTCGCTAAATCAGATATTGCGAAGATAGGATGGGCTTCTTGCAATGGTTTGGATCATGACCTTACAAAACTCAATGTGTCTATCCGGTGCATCTTCAATCAACTGGTGAAAATCTTCATTTTGTATGGATGGAACTTATGCCGTTTTAAAAACATTTTGACAGTGCTCGCCGATACATCACATATCGCAGCTACATGTGAAGTTGATTACTGTGAATGTACTACCACTTCACCGACTATCTAATTTGTTTGTCTTATGAAGTTGCGGGTCGTCCATGGTTTTTCCTTTTTTGCACACTTCCAGTGTTAATAAATTTTTGCACATGTTCTCTTAAATACGCCCTCGAAATACGACTGTCGGGAAAACGTTTATTAAATATTCTTTCGCCTTCGTGAAAGTTTCAATTGGCTTCAGCAAAGATAAAAACTGCTTCAGCTTTTTCATGCAAAGTTCGAACATTCGCCATAATTATTGTTAGTATCACCGGTTTTAACACTCAATACTCAAACGTGAGCAAACACAATAACCGAATGAAAGTGACAGAACAGAAAGACTAATTATTTCAATTGTTTTACTTCTGTTGTTTCGCGTCCTACATTTTTTTAGCGTTTTGCTTAATATCAAAAACAGATAAATTGGAAGTCTGTCCTTTGTTTTTGAATATATAAAATTTTCCCAAAATATAGAATTATTCTCTACTCAAAGAGACCTTTCAAATGAGTTCACTCGGCCCCATTGCCATTTAAAAAGGAGTATTTAACCTCCCATTAAAGCACACAAAATTTGCTGAGCAAATATCAAGTCGTTCAGAAGTTAGTAGGGGGGGGGAGATTTTACGATCGCATTGTATATGTATATATATATATAGTTGTTTTATAGAAACTTGGATTTAGATAATCTGTTAGAAAATTAATTTAAAATATTTTATGATTTAAACCTGAAAAATAAGTTGTTGAATATTCAATTAGTGTTTGTCATCTCCATTGATTTTGTTTGGGTTGATTTGGTGCGTAGCCTCTGCTCTTTCCGCTTCATGTTGCTTGTTCGTTGTCCTAACAGTTGCATGAAGGTTTTTGAGGTAATGATCAAATTTGATTGTGAGTTTTTTTATCTCGACAACAATAAAATATGAGAGTCGTGCATTGTGTGCGACAACTGTCAACTTACATTTAATTTTGGAGCAAATGCAACTTTCGATTGTATGTTTTTTCTTAGCAATATGTAAATATAGGTGTGAAGAACATTTTAATGTGATTAATTTAAAGTGATTTACGTTTAAAATAAATATGAACGCTTTTATAAAAAGTAATTGATAGACCGTGTGAGATGTAAAACCATTCGTTATTAAATCAGGAATATGGCTATAATTGCAGTTTTTATGTAAGCGATATTTTCAAAAAGTTATTTAAATAGGTATATAGGATTTTGTTGATTAGCGTTAATTTCGTTTTGCTTTCTCACTGATTGAAGAAGTCACACTTCTTTTGTAAATAGTACTCATTTTTGTTTGTATCGTGATTTGCTATGGTTACTTGTTAAAATAAGTGAAAACTAAAAGAAAAACAAAAAAATGTAGCCATGTAAAGTTCAAGGTGACCAAACGTTCATCTGGCGAGCCGATTAAAAATTGTAAATTTGTGTGTTTAGTGTATAGTGTTTGAATAGAACGGTGTTATTAAGTGTTGCGATTAAAATCAGCATTATTTGTTACGTTTCTGGGTGAACATTGAATAAAATTCGGTAACTTAGCCAAAAATCAAGAATTTGGATTAGAGCCAGTAGATTTCAATTGTTTTGGGACGTGTTTTGTTTCGTGGTCCGTTTGACATTTAAGATGTCAACAAATGTGAAGATTAGGAATCTTCTACAAGTTGGACAGAAGATTTAATACCTGCTAATTATTTGGGAGATATTCGCATCATATTCTAGAGCTGCAACTGGAATGGTAATCGAATTTAATAAGTGACTAGGATTCAGCAACAATTTGAAAAGCAAAGCAAGTTTGAGGTTAGCAACTTAAAAGAAAATTTAAAGATACAACGTATTTACTTCATTGATGTAATTGAACATCTGAAGTAATAAGCAGTAAATACTATTTGGATTACTTAACTTGTGAAACGATTTTACGAATGCAAAGATTCTCAGTCCAAAGTGTTTCTGTGAGGAACTTAGAAAAAGCAACAAGTGGTGGACATATATGTATATAATTGTATACAGAGCATATATTTAACTGAAAAGCTATAGTCATATATATGACTTTACGAATGGTGGTGATAAGACAATAAATAAGACAAATTTTCCTTTAAATCTGCAGCGAGATTATTGATAAAATCTGCAATACACTCAATAAGATATTCAATAAGCTATTCTATAAAGAATTCAATGCGCCATCAAATAAAAATAATCGTTAAAATTTTGGATAGGATGCACAATAAAGTATTTCCTACTATATGGAATAAAACATTCAATAGTTTGTTTAATAAAATACTGCACAAGATCTTCAGTAAGACATTCGATAAGATCTTTAATAAAATATGCGGCATGTTCATCAGCAAGATCTTCGATAAAAGCGTTAATAAAACGTTCAAACTGTTGAATAAAATAGCAGATAGAATCATCAGTAAGATATTTTATACGATCTTAAGCAGCATATTAAATGATAAGCTCAATACGATATTAGACACGATGAGCAATAACAAATTCGATAAGATCTTCTAAAAAGTACTCGATAAGCGTTTCAAGAAGATATTCGATAAGCTGTTCCACAATATACAAAATAATATCTTCAGCATTCGATCAAACCTTTAATAAAATATTCGATAAAATACTCAATAAGATATTCGGAACAATATTTAATACGGCATTGAATTAGGTGTGCAGTAAAATATTGAATAAGAATCCCCTATAAGAAATTTCATAAGAATTGAAAGAATACATTCAGTAAGTTATTTGCTAATGTATTGAATAAGATCCTGAATAATATATTTGATAAGATCTTCCATAAATAAGATCTCCAGCATAACAATCGATAAAATTAACTACAATGTTTTGTATTCAATTAAATGTTCAATACAATAGTAGGTAAGGTCTTCTTCAGTAAGACATTTTATAAAATCTTAAGAGATTTAATGAGATGTTCAGTAAGTTATTAGATATCATATTCGATAAGATCTTCAGTCAGATGTGTGTTAAGGTCTTCTGTAAGATATTTTTATAAGATATTCAATAGGATATAGAAAAGATCAGTTTACGATTCAACGTATATAATTGTATATAGAGCATATTTTCTAAGGGCAAAGAGCTAGTAGTAATTAATATGACTCTTCGAATGGTGGTGGATAAGATAGTAAGTAAGACATTCAATTCGATGTTCAATAAGATATTCTATAAAATCTTCAGTAATGTATTCTATAAAATATTCAATACGACATCGAACAATATGTTCATTAAAGCATTGGATAAGATCCACAACGTAATATTCCATTCGATCTGAAATAAGACCCTCAATAGACTGTTTTGAAAGAGATCTTCAAAAAGATAATTCGATAAGATCCTTAATAAAATGCAATACGGCTTACAGCATGACATTCGATAAAATCAAAAATAAGGCATTAATTTATTCAAATCTAACAAAATAGCGAATAGGATATACTGTAATCTGTAATAGGACATTCAGTGTCAATGTCGATGATATTCAATAAGATACTAAATAAGATCGTCAAAAAAATACTCGAAAAGATCTTCAATACGATACAGCTGAGCATCTTAGGTATCCGATCAGACCGTCAAAAAAATATTCAACAAGATGTTGTATAAGATGTTCAACAAAAGGTTTAATATTACTATGTAAGATGACCCCATTAGAAACTGGATAATCAAATTAACCCGAGTTTTATGTTTCCATACAACCCTGTAGTAAAAATTTTCTAAATATCGAATATGGAATTTGACAAGGTAAGAACCCAAATATGCACCAAGATTCTTGCTAAACCAAATATTTTTACTATATATTTCCCTGAATAAACTGGGATATTCCACAATAAATCAAGTGAACCCAGGTTGCTTCTGAAACGTTCAATGGCTCACGAAAAAAGATTTTTATGAATAGTTAGTACCTTAATTTTGAAAAACCTCCTGATTATAGGAACATAATTTAGATATGATTTAGATCTCTGAAACTCAGATAAAAGTTGTATAACTAATATAAAAAGGGTATTAAATGGTATTCATAATTTTTTACCACAAGAAACTTGAATTAAGTTCCTCTTGAAAAACTCTCTTATAAAAGTAATAATTGAATATATTCAAGTTATTCTTCGAATAAACAGCGAGCTTAAAATACCTTGAGAGTGTGGCAGGAGTTTTCCATTTGCTTGGACTTACGTATACAAAAGCACATCTAATTAGTTTACCGCATATTTCACGGGCTTTTACCCATATAAGTAGTAAAAAATTCGCGAATAGTTTAAGATTATGACGCGTAATTTTCAAGATATCTTTTCATTTATAACTTTGATAGTACGCTTACCGACATTAAAAGAAAGCTCCCTTATTAAAAGCTTTTAAATTGCGCGCGGGCTCAATTTTGAGGAAAGCCAATATTTGTTTTGAGTATTCCAACCACGTAGGCTGCGAAATTCCTCGGTCTATCGTAAAGTGTCAACGATTGCTAGATATCCTCTAACTTCTCTGTACATTCGGGGGAAAAACCGGGCTAAGCGCTGCAGCTTTCGAATAAAAGGGAATTTCTCTGTTTAAAACCCAGGCGTCTACCTTAACGACATTCAATAAAAACGTGACAAGTAAAAAGAAGCAAGTAAAACTCCCATATCGTGAAAAGGAATCTGTTTCCAATTCTGATTTTTTCATTGATATTGGGGATGTACCCCGTTGTCGACAGTTCCGCGTCGGGTTCGCTATACCCCGGGCCGTTTCCCCCGCATCGGGAAACGGGATCACAATATGTTCGAAACGCGATCGCCACTCAACCCTGTCACTCACCTGAAATATATTGCATTGCTGTTTGTTTGTCCCGAGTCTTACACAATCGATTTACGAAGCAATAAACTCTGGTTCGTACCTTGTATTCGATTTCAGAATTTATTTAGTCAACTCCAAAAACAATTTACACTACATTAAATAAAAACATTTAATTCGCTTCTTCTCCAGTCTGTTATCTTCCTCGAACATGCCTGCTCAAAAACCTAGTCTTAAGTATGGATTGTAAATAAAATACAAAAAGACGGCATAATAAAGGGTTTGTAATATAATGCGTACAGTATAATCAACAACATTTTCAATAAAAGTTGGCTATGAAAAACCAAACGCATGTCTTTACTTCATTACGTCATACAGCCATTCAGCTTATAATTGTTATAACTGCATGAAGTGAAGTGAACGCCAATTTCTGCAATGGTTTTTGTTCTCAAAAACGCCAGAGAAGTGTTTCTGACATATCATTTTACAAATAATAAGTAGGCATAGCAGTTGCAATTTTCATGTTTCAGAAACACCTTGGGCCTTGTAGAAATTGATGTTTAGTTTGTTTGACAATCCTGAACTCTTTACACAATAGAGTGTGAAATTATTAGGTGTTACAGTCTTCCTATTGCTATCAGCTTTTTCGTCCCACGGTTGCTTCTTTGTTGCCATATGCTTCATTTTATCCCCAAAGTAGAAAAAAAATTAAGGTTTCTTGACATTAAGATATCAGGGTTGCTAACCGGATTGGGGAATTGTGTGTGGTAGATTGAAGCATAAGTTTTCAATACGCTACCATGGGAATGATGGGGATCAAACCCAAACCATGATCAGCGTTCTGCCAAAAATCGAGCTGCCAACACCAGCCTTTCTATAAGGTACCCTTGTATCACTCTATTATATGAAAACATGTCATACCAGAGAGTTACAGCAGGAAACACAGATCAGATTTGCGTATACCCCTTGCAGCATCGTGGGTTTTTTTTTATTAGTTTTTTTTAGAAGGTAGGTAATTTGTGGTTTCGAGTAAACCGCTTTAAGTATATAATAACAGTCGAATGTAAAAACACTCCCTTTTTTCCATTGAAATCGCAAAATTTCACATTCAAATTATTACAGAGATTCTGTAGCATTATTATTCTTCTTCTTGGAGTACCGTGTCCTATTGAATGTTGGTAAAAATGGCGACTTGTACCGTATCTACAGCTGCCTTAAATAACTTGATGGAACTGCAGCCAAACAATTCTCTAAGATTTCATAGCCACGAGGTTCTTCTTCCTCTAACCCTGAATTTTTCGGTTTGGATTTGAATATTTTGGATCCGTTATAATGTGTTCTGAGTATTGCAATTTTCTTATTTTAATTGTTTTATCATGTTTAGTTTCTTATTTATTCATCTAAGTGTTTCTACGTTCGTTATTCTTTCCGTCCACAAAACTTTCAACGGTCTCCGTTACGTCCACATCTCAATAGTTTTCCATTCTCTCATGTCTTCTTTCTGTTGCTTACACGCTTCTATGCCATACATCAAAGTAGAGGAAACGTAGCACCTTACCATTCTTATTCAAAGTTCTATTCTAAGACTACTGATACCAAGATTAACCTATATCAAAGCATTCATTAACGGATCTTGCACAAACTGAGCCACAGAACTGCTTATGTTAAGTAGGACACAGCTTAGAACCCTACGGGCCTCCTTACAGGACCTTCGACTGTCAAAAAGCACCTCAGGAGGATTAGGAAATGGGGCCTCTATTATGCAGACTCTGGAGTGAAGAACTAGAAACTACAAAGAATATTTCTTGCAACTGTGTGACGCGTTTGCTGGTAAAAGACAACGCATATTCAGGTAGCCACACATGGAATCAGTGAGTATTATGTACGCTATGGTACAGGGGAGCAAGATCACGTACTGGGTGTAAGTAACCACCAGAGTGAACACAATAAGCCTTATAGGCTGAAGTATCTCATATGCATAAGAAATTTTTCATTTATATAAATGTTCCTCTGGCTACTTCTATTCTTATTCTCATTTCTTCCTTTTGTTCTTTTGTATGCTGCAGACCAATTCCTAAACATTCTTACATATTCCCATTGTGGTTTTTATATACGAAACAAAATAAGTCTTAGGGGCAATATCAAGAGATATGGTATGCCATAAACGTTTACTTATATATGTTGGCGAATTTACTTTACGACGGTCGTTGTCTCTCGCATCTTCGGCGCCATTTTACTCTATCTTCTCTCTGATCATCGCTGCGTTATCTACCTATCATGTATTCCTCTCAGTGATGTATCACTACGTGGTATTCTCTTCCGTCTTTCCTATGGAGTCCACTTTCATAATCTTCTTGGCTATCATTTGGCCTATTTTTCTGAAGTGGCCATACTACATCAGTTGTTTGTTTCCAGTTTTGTCTAATATTCTTCCCTCATCTTCCATTTGTTTCTTTATTTCTACATTTGTAACATGTTCAAGACGTCATATTCTATAACTCTGTAACAATCTATTTCTAGAACTGTTTTTTTTTGTTCTTTCTGCACCCTCCTTTATAACAGCTTGCACCTGTCACGTGTAAATAGTTTTCTTTGTCTTCTTTGTCAGTTGATGGCTCCACTAGATCGTATGTAATTTCCCGTCTCAATAAATTTAATTAGGGGCCTCTAAGACCTGATCGTCTACTGTTGAAAGTCTTAGTTCGTTTTTTTCTAATTTACTGCATTTCTCAAAATAAGTAGCGGATTCAAAGAGAGCCATTTCTGAAAACTTCTGTCGAAACTCATCAGCATAAGGTCGTAATGGGTAAATATCCTCACTACTGCCTATTCGAAATTATGTTTCAAATGTACAAAATTGGTGTTCGTCAGTCAAAACCATTTAGCTGAATGTAGCAAGTGAATTGATGTTTATAATTCGTGATTTATCAATTAATAATGATTACGACAGCTTGGTTTAATCAATTACATTCCTTGTGCCAACCTTCACCCAAAAATTATGTTGATTACAATACCTAATCCAGTAACGGGCTATAAGGTACATGCCATTTTGTTGCTTGACTGTTCTTTGTATAATACCAAAAAATGTATGTACAGAAAATGTTTATTCATGATGTTGGATCTTTATTCATCGTCAAAAAGCCACCTGTAAATTATTAGCCTGGAAAAGCATAACTGTTCACGGATTCTGTTATACGCACCCCTTCAATATTGTGCGCTCACCCTTTTTAAAATATCCCGGTGCTTCAGATATCTACCCCTAAATGCATAAAATTGCTGGAGCAGCAGGAAAAAGAAAATACCCAATAATTTGGAAGGAACTTTTAAGGTAAATCGTCAACGAAAAATTACTTTGTGCATTTCAGTAATAATATTTATTACAATAAAATAAATAACAGCAATGGCTTATAGCAGCAAAATATAGCATCCGATTGTCGTGTGTCAAATTAATGACACATGTTGATGTGGTGGGCATTACAAATTAGACGGCCGCATTATTACCCCTTGTTCAATCGAACGCAGGTTCCCAATTATTTAAAGCGGCTGGGTAGGTCGCCCACCAGGCATCGAATCGGGGGATTGAACTCCCAACTCTTTGCACCGGAGCCTAGTGCTGTAACCACTGGACCACACTGGCGCTATAGATACGGAAAAATACAAATTAAGGAGTATACAATGTTCAACACTTTGCAATTCTAGTCTACCATATATAATTTTGAGCAAGTTTTTTATCGGATTACTTATATGTTATTTTAAAGCACACGAAATGTGCTTTGTGTAAACTAGTACATAAGTTTGCTAATAAAAAATAATTTTGCAAATTCCTGATTATGTATATGTATAAGAAGTGTTTAAATTTATACGAGAATTTACTAATAAAAAAGAGACATTACAACATTACAATGATGAAATCTATAGTTCTTCTTATGTAGTCCACCTGCCTAGCGATGCACTTGAATCAACGATATGCATGCTTTCCAATACCTTCCTGGACGAAGCGTTTGAGTTGCATACGTGTCGAGTCTTAAAGAGATCATACTGAATTTTGTTTATGGTACCAATTGTTCTTGCAGCGATACGAGAACGGGCAGTGTTTTATAGGAAGCAAACATAACTTTATATTCTCTTCCGTTTATTCCTAACCGCCTGCTTAACTTTATCGCGCACAAATATCAAATAATAGTCTGCATTAATTGTAGGACATTATGCAAGGAAATTAACAAAGACCACTTCTTAAGAATCCCTAAAAAATATTAGCATCACTTTAGTAGCTGACAACATAGTTTTTGCTGTTGTGTTCTTTGGTCGAAGGTCGCGGCAATACCTGGTCCTCATCTTATGATAAACTAACTTGTTCTTTATGATGTCTTCCAACACTTCTGACGCTAATTTCTAATTTTGTAAAATTTTGCGCAGTGTTACCCGCTTGTTTTGCTGAATAAAGGCATTAACTTTTTCTTTATTTTCACGATTAACCCAAGTTGAAGCTCATCGTACATGAAGCTTATTTTCTAGACGAGTCGTTTCGTCTCTAAAGGATTTTCATCACAAACATCCGTTTTTTAAAAAGACATTGATCGGTGCATTGTGCTCGCATCTTGTAAGAATTTCAGTCGAATTCACGCCTTCACTTATAAAATATTGATTAAAAGGCGATGCTTGACGTTACCATTACCAGAACTTTCCGACATCATAACTGTAACTGTCAACATACTGTTATAGCGAAATAATTGTCATGGATACGGTAATAAGAGTCACCGCCAACCACCAACCACAAATGCTTTGAATTGTCTTGTGATTGAGTTTTAATCTAAACATTCTTGTTTATATTTGAATGCTCCTCGTAAATGCTACGCTTTAGAATTGAGGGAAATTTTATAATGGGAGCTCAATGCAATCACAAAGAACATTACATTTATTGACGTAACTGAAGTAAGCAGTTGCGTTTCAAAATAAATTAATTAGCTGCGATTGAAACAAAATCATTTAAAAGTAATTGTTACAACTCATAGTTTACTGAAGCAATACAATTTTTAATACTACAAAGGAAACCAATATCTATACACACTTTCGATTCAACCGTTTTTGCGCTCTAAATACACTGAAAACGGTAGTAGCATTCTTCCTGAAACGTATTTCCGCAAAAATTTACATTCTAGCCGGTTAACCAGTTACAAACGCTATTCGAATAGTTCGAATACCGAATAAGTCAACGCTTACTGGGCGAAATCAATTAATTGTAACTATTCGTTCACTGTATATCAGTGTTCGAATACAACTTTTAACAATTAGTTGCAGACATTCGTATATAATGATCAGTACAATAATTCTTAGTAGGTTTTGGTCCATTTTTAAGCTATTTAAAATCATGTTTTAATTCTATTATAAACAACAACGTCGCCAGTCTCATTAGGTATTTAAAAAGCGGATATTTTACCTTGCTCGTTACGTGTAACCTTACAATATCAAAGCGATTATATGCTCCATTTCTTCTATACCCTGTACACCTGCAAATCAATTGCAAATTCCAAGAATCACATTTTTAAACACAATTTTAGAACTGGAAAACGATTCTTGATTCTTCTTAGAAGAATCGAATTTCAAATTCAAAAACTGGTTTCGACTCTGAAGTCCTAGTTGTGGGTCGAATTATGGGTAAAATTAAAAATACAAATACATTAAATGAGCCATGAAAAGTTTAAGGCGATATGTTTTGCAAATGAAATTATATATAGTATTATGGAAAAAATTTTAATTGCTAAATATTTAGGAATTGATATTTTGCGTCTTCCCTATTATGAAAACGTCCAAAAAATATTTCTTTACTCTGGACAGGCTGCAAGGAAATGAATAGAAGCAAGGACTATATATAGTCCTTGATAGAAGGCATAAGGGAGTGATGTAGTATTCAAGATGTGGCTAGATGGGCAAGAGAAATGAACGAATTTCTACCAGAATGCCAAAATACAATTTACTCAATACAGCAAGAGACGATATACAGTGAATTCCGGTTAAGTGGGCCACCAGTTAATTCAGATAGCCGCCCATTTGAGCCAAATCGTAAAAAAACAGAAACAAAATCAAGGAAACAACAGTAATTTACAGCTCTTATTTGAAACACCATTCCGTTTAATCGAAACAGAAAATTTAAGGTTAAAATATGTGATACACTTGCAAAATTTTATAATACGTGAAAAAATTTCCAAACAGTTTAAAATGTATTATTTAAAAAAAAACAGTAAACACAGCATCTTGTGAAGTGATTTTAAAACCTTTTTCATCAAACATCAGGTATGTTTGCTGTAAACGCGGCGCCAAGCATTTACATGCTGATCAACGGAGATTCACACAGAGATATCATTAAAACTGTTGGAGTTAACGTACATTTAGCAATAGCTACACTGCCAAGAGTATTTTTCACAATTTTTGTTAGTGCATTTAAATTTTGCCGCGCAATAGACGACGGGGATCTCTACAGGCAATCTCAGCGTGACTACAACGAATCTATCCTTAAATCCAAACGAGAGGCTTGGAAGGCTTTCTGCTACGGCATTGAAGGCCTACCAGAGGCAGCTCGACTGCACAAACTACTCTCAAAAAACCCCAGAGCAAGGTTATAGTGATTGAGGCTCCCTTCTGGTGACCTCACGGCCACTGACGAGGAGACTCTAACGCACCTCTTGGAAGTTCACTTCCTCGGCTCAACGGCTGAAGACGAGGAGACTCCACCGGTAAGGGCTCCCCACATTAGCGGCAACCAATAGATTGGGAAATTGCCTCGAAAGTGGTAAGTCACTAAAAGATCAGATGGGCCGTTGCATCATTTGATCCATACAAAACTCCTGGAAATGACGGCATTTTTCCGGCTCTTCTCCAAGAGGGGCTGGACCTGCTTATCAAACCTCTATATCACATATTCAGAACCTGCCTTTTCTCCGGGTACGTACCAGTACCCTGCAGATCAGTAAAGGTAGTGCTCATTCCAAAAGCCGCTCGATCTGTCCATGACTCGGCCAAATCTTTCAGGCCTATCAGCCTAGCCTCCTTCCTACTTAAAACGGTTGAGAGGCTGGTAGATAGGTACATAAGAGATGGCGCACTGATTGTATCGCCATTACACCCTGACCAATACGCGTACCAGACGGGCAAACCTGTGGAATCGGCCCTTCACCAAATCGTCCTTAGTAGAGTCGAGAAAGCGCTTAACCACAGAGAAATGGCCGCTGGCACATTCTGAGATATCGAAGGCACGTTTGACAATATGGCCTTCGAATTAATATGCACTGCCGCTACGAACCATGGAGTCAATTCTAGAAAACGGCAAAGCGATTGCCACTTTCAATGACAGTACCGTAAGGGTGACGGTCAGGCGGGGGTGTCCGCAGGGAAGAGTACTTTCTCCTCTCAGGTGGTCCTTCGTCGTGGATGGGCTCCTGCCCGAACTCAACGAAGCTGGCATCTATATGCAAGGCTATGCAGATGACCTTGTCATCCTAGCTATAGGAAAATTTACAAACACACTCTGTGGGGTAACCCAGAATGCCCTCAGAATTGTGGAAACATAGTGCAGAAGGCATGTAGTGTACCAAACTACTTGTGCTGCATCTATAACACCAGTCCGCCTGAATTTTAACCGAAAATCCTTTCCCATTTTATTGAGAGGTCTAGGTATTATTTAGACTATACTTCTACACATTTTCTGTTTTTCTTCTTCTTAGAGTGCTTTATCTCTTACGAGACGTAGTGATCTTCTCTAATATGCCTGTGTTGCGCGTTTGGACTCCGACCCACGGGAAGTGTAAACATTTCTACTCCAGATAAGATTTACTACGTTAAAAACGCGATGTTCCGGTACTGGAAATCGAACCCAGGACCTTCTGCGTAGAAGTCTAACGCGCTAACCTCCAGCCCAAGCCCGCCTTTTTTTTAGGTTATGAAAAATGAATGCGAATTTAAACACAGATTACTTAATTTTAACAAATTTTTATCATTTAAGATATGAATTGAAATATCCGTACAGGATTATTATAAAATATTTCTTCTAAGTAAGATCATAATTAATTGTAAGAAAATCTACTTTTTATATTGTACAACATTTTAATTTTTATATTTAAAACGTAAGAAAGCATGTCTAGTAAAAAAGTGCATCTATTGGTCCTTATTAAGGATGGAAGGGACTCCCACGGAGACCAATACCTCCGAAAATTTTGCATTTTTATTAAACTTAATTTAATTGTTGTTTTTTGAGAATGCATAATTTATTTTTACACTCGTAATAATATTATATATGGGTATTTTACGACAGGGGTGGGACTAACGCAATAACTCTCATTATAAATTGATTAATTTCCAGCGAGGTATTCTGCCTCGGAAAATCTTATCTGGAGTAGCACTGTTTACACTTTCTGGGGTTCGGAGTCCACGTTAAGCTGTAGGTCCTCTATACCTGTTGTAGTTTAAACGAGCAACGCAGGCATAGGAGAGAAGATCGCTATGTCTCATGAAAGAGAAAGCACTCGAAGAAGAAGATGGCAGGTTGGTATACGCTGACCCATACAGGAACAGAACTGCGGCGTAACAACAACAATATGTGTTTAGTTTTGTTACTATTTACACTTCTATATGTTTATTATTAAATGAGCCCATATTTAGTACTATAATTGTTGTAGTTTAGTTTAGTAATAAACAATACTGTTTGTGTTCCTGATACTTTGTAAGACATTATTTCCACCGAAATATGGTAATAACACAACAAAAAAACTAACAAAAATTCAAGGGGTTATTCCCTGGACTATTCTAAGAATATTTTGTCCTTTGATGATTTTTGTAAAGCAGCTTTCTTTCGAAGATACAGGGCGCAAAAAATTTTCGATAATAACAACATTTTATTACCAAAAATTACATGTAAAGTTTCTTAATCCACAAGAACTGTTGAAAATGAGTACTTCCAGCTACGATGCAAGAATCCGGTCTTCTCCTCATTGACTGCTGAACTTTTTCAAAAACACCAGGGTCGTTTCTTATTGAGTTACACCCTGCAATTATCCGATTTCTTAAATCTTCCACATTTTCCACTGGAGTAGAATAAACTAATGACTTTAGATAGCCCCATAGAAAATAATCCGGGGTTTAAGCCCTGGGAGCGAGCAGGCCATAAGTGAGGTCCACCTCGACCAATCCAGCGATCTCCGTATGTAACTGTTAAAAACTCACGAGCAACCACACTGCCCACATTGCATTTCTTGTTGCCAATGGTACATCCTCCAGGAATTCAGGTAGAGTTTGTTCCAAAAAGTTGCGATACACCTCGCCGGTAAGTCTTCCTGATAGAAATACCGGTCCAATTAGCCAGTCACCCACAATTCCAACCCAAACGTTCAACAAAAACTGATGTTGAATGCGATCTTCAAGTACCTCATGTGGATTTTCTTCAGTCCACACATGGTTATTGTGAAAATTCCTTATTGTATTTCTTGAGAAATTCGCTTCATCGGTAAAAAGAATCAGCGTCAGTAGTTGTGGGAATTGAACCAATGTGTGCAAAAGCCATTGACAGAATGCAATACGTGGAGGAAAATCAACAGGAAGAAGTGTCCGAACGCATTGTATGTGCTATGGGTACAACAACTAGTCCCTAAGAATTTTCCAAACAGTCCCATTACTTACATTCAAAGTATTTGCAATTTTTCGAGTAGAAGTACCTGGATCTTCCTCTATCATGTTCAGCACATTCTCTTCTACTTCTACCGCTTTTACTGTCATTGGCCTTCCTGGTCTCCCACTTAGTTCCAATGTGCCTGTTTCATGAAGACGTTGATGAATACTTTGGAAGGTTTTTCTATCAGGAACATTACGGTCAGGAAATCGTTCAATGTACAACCGCCTAGCTTGTAATGAATTGCCATCAACAGGTCCATAAATGAAATGCATGTCAGTCATCTCGGCGGTCATATAGCGATTCATGATAGACGAATTCACTAACAAAAGTTTAAGTATTAGAGACAGAAAATACACGTCAAACAGCCAAACGTCAATCAGTCTCAACAAATTCGACACATACAAAATGATCAATCTCGAGACGTATTCAAATGAAGGCCACGCTTAAACTGATTTTCTTTTCAATGTCTGCACTTGCCAGCTGTTACTGGATAAAATAGCCGTTCTTAGTAATCGGAATGTTGTTAAAAGATATCGAAGCATTTTTAAAAAAATTTTAAACTCGGTAAGCCCAGTGTAGTACGCCATACTTTTATTCCGGCTACATTAATAATCTGAAAAATATCAAAATTGGTTTTGTCGAAAATTTTTCTCGCCCTGTATCTTCGATACAACGCGGCTTTTCAAAAATCATTAAAGGGCAAAATATTCTCAGAATAGTCCGGGGCTAACCCCTTGAATTTTCGGTATGTTTAATGGACACCCTGTATAATTTTTTAAAGAGCTATTACATACTGAATTTCAAAAGTAAATCACAATTAACGCATCTTAAGGCATTTAAATTATTCTATATTTCCAAAGCTTTATAAAGGTATAAAACGATATACGCCGCATAGCATAAACATTATAGATACCTAGATGTGTTTTTAATTTACCACCGTATGATTATATGGTGTCGCCAAACGCTAATCAACCTCACTTCTTAGCAGATTGAGAATTCTACTAAATATTTTAAGTAATCGTGAATTTAAAAAGCCTGCCAAATAGGAAGCATGTAAATACCCGTATTATACAACCATTGCGGGAAAGGAAAATTTAAAAATTGATTAGAATTCCTTATACCAAGCCCGTGCGCATGCAAATTCCTCCCTAAACGGCGGCGTTTGCGAATATTTGACCGCCGATAAATAACACTCGCGTTCCACAAACTGCATACCAGTATTAATTATTGTTCTTGTAGTACATTGCTTTCATAATAAGTGAAATACAACAGCGTCATAAATCACAGCCAGCTATGCACACAAAATTCTCTAAATCGATAGGTTGTTGGCTGTAAAAGCCAACGCGAAAATTGTTACGAATTCCGTTACAGAAAACTTTCAGGTGTGTTATATAAAAGCCCTGCACCCTCTTACATTCCGCATATAAGCCCTATAAACTATTTTAGAAGCTCATAAAGAATTTTTACGAAGCCATTCGAGAATAAAAGCGTTTCTTCCGCATCGCTTTACCTCGCGCTATGTAGGCATTTATAAACATGAAAATTGAGCGATAAACACTTTGTAAATTTACTTTCACTTGTATCTGATGGAAATTATGCAAACGCTTTCCGAACTTGTTGAATGCTATTTTTGTATCGAGCTCGATCGTCGCACACTTTTCTCCAGAACTCAATTCTGAAGCGGAGAAATAAAGGAAATACATCTTTTTTCGAGAAACTCGACTCAGGTGTCCCATATGACCGAATAGCTTATGTTCTTTATAAATTGAACCTATCTAGCCAATATTGCCTTTCAAGACAATAGAACTTGGAGGATAATATCAAATATCAACTGAAAGCAAATGGAAACCTACTCGAGTACGTATATACAGACGTATCTGCATCCTGAAAGCCACTTACCGGTTCTTATTTGAAATTCCAATCCAAATTACATTCAATTACTACAATATCATGAATCTAATCTTACCGAGTACTGGACCAATATTTATCCACGCGATAACAATCAAAAATCATTTTAACTCTCCGACGCAACTCAATTTACCACAATAAGGTTGTTATTTCAAATGAAACCTTACTGATCTAATTTTCCTGTTGATTTAATGACATCGGCGAATATCCTGGATAAATAAAGGAAAATTCTGTTGATACAGTCCAGTGTATTGGCATCTAAGGCGAAATTGATGGTTGGTAATGTGTTCTCATAACGTGAAGATCTTCGCTGTTTGTATAAAAATCACCGAATTATGCCGGTAATCGAACTTTTCAGGCGGAGAAACAAAAATTGCGAATTTCCTCGAGTTTCACGCAAGAGTCCCTATATTGCTATAGCTCATGTTTCGCAATATTGCGCTCACCTTCGTATTTGCAAAGCTCTCGTGCGTTACAGGAGGGCGTACATTATTACGGAGGTAAATACGTTTTTGCTACATATACAAGCAAAAGTAGAGTATATCTGCAGTCTGATGTGAAATCCCCCGAAAAAGAATTTTCCCTCTGTTAGCTTTCTCATCCAAAGCACGGAATTTATGCAAAATGCATATCTTTCAATATTGACTTGAATTCAAAACGATTTGATCCAGGCAAATCAATGTGTTTACGATAAGTTACTTTTGCTCGTTTGACCGCACTTATTCACTATTTGAGGAACACGTATTTTATACAAGCTTTGATAAATTTGGGTATTTATTATTTTTCAAACGTGTATATATATATATATATATATTGATACCTGTTAAGTTGTCACTTCCGACTAATAGAGGAGGCGACCTGACGTCCGGGTTTTCCACTTACCCTATCTGCACAAAATTTACTATTTATTACTGAGGGGAACTTCTAAAATATGTCCAGCAAAAGAGGGGAAGACATTTACAAAGTTTTTTTTCATAAATATATTGTATATATACAAGATACAAAGTCACTTCCATACATATGCCCTTGGCGGCGTGCATATATAGAAACAATTATAACATAATTACTTCCAGCAGGGTTGCCATATATCTCGGAAGTCACTACGCCTATTTCTTATTGCAGTTCCTATCGAGTCTGTTAAAAATACAGCTTCTCCTAAGTTCTTGTGAGTTAGTAAGTTGTAATTAGTAAAAACGATAGATTGTAATAGAAATTTTTTATTTTGCATTAAATTTATAACATATATGAAACAAGCGGAAAAATATAAAGTTATTTATTATTGTAAGCTTATTTTTTTTAAATGTTGTATTTTTGATTTTGATTTTATAACAGGGACTGTTCTATTCATTTTTGTGTTTCTTATAAATTCTTTTATTTCCGCCCCCAAAGGAAAGGTGTTTTTTCGGATGAAAAACTTAAATAGATCCTGAATTAGCTTACTTTCTTCAATAGAAGAAAAGGGAAAAGCTCGGTCAATGTTTTATTGGTTAAAGTATCAAGAAATTTGATTTCGTCTTCACTTAATTGCTCGGGATCGGCAAATCTTTGCGGTTCCACAGGAAGCTCCTCAAAATTGCTGTTATGAGTCTATTCCTGCGGGTATTAATTTTTTTTAAATTTAAAAGTAAAAACGAAAGAACTACTTACTTGTCCAACACCACTTTTAAATTACCTACTACGTTTTTTTAAAGCTAACTTCTGTTATTACTTTCATACTACATTCATGTTTTAGGTTAATGTCCAAAGTGCTTTCAGTCTCGTTTGTTGGAAATTTATCTTGAAGTTTTAAGTTCACATTTTCTTTATTATCAAGGCTTTTTGTTTCTATGCACCTTAAGTTTAGGTCCCTTCCCTTTTCAAATTTTTTTGCTTCAACTTTTGTTTTAAGTTTTAAGTTTACTTCCTTCATTTTTTCAAGTTCTCTTGTTAGTTAAAAATATAATAATAACACTATGTTTCTAATAATACAATAAATACAGTATTCATTTTCTTATATATTTTGTAGACAGAACGGATGTAAACACCTATTTTGAATATACAGTGCGTATGAAAAGTATGGAATAAATTCATTTTACTGGAAACGATTAGTTTTTTGCAAATATCCTCGGACACGTCCATTTTATTTGATAAAAGCACACATTTTTATAGCAAATTCAATTTCTGACCGTCATTTGTTTTTGAGTGATGACGTCATCATCTTTTTTTTAAATGGCATCTCCTATGTTTTTTGACGGATTCGGATAGAGGACATTTTTCTGCGTATGGCACTGTAAAAAATGGCACGTTGAAGAGGAAAGTCTTCGAGATATTTGAGAAAGTTTCAAAACCATGAAATAAATTTGTTAAAATGAAAGGAAGAGAAAAACGTATAATAAAAATTAAAGATCAGAGAAAAGCCACTTTATTAGTAACAAATTACATTATTTTACTAAACTAAAATAAAAAAATAATATAATTACAATAACAAATGTTCAAATTGCTGTAATAAATTGTATTATCTGTCGCATTGATTGACAGGTGCCTTATCTAGTCACATGCTCTTCTTAACTGTACTTGCATTTTGCAATGGCCCATTTAACCAAAAAACAACGAATGGAGATTTTGATGATGGTCGGTTACGGAGATTATACGCGTACCCATCAAGTCGTCCCGCTCTTCAATGAAAAGCATCCCGAAAGACCTATCACACAATCAGCAGCGAGTAAAATTGAGATGTTTCGGGAAAATGGAAATGTCAGAGATATTGTTAAGAGTGGACGCCCCAAAGTCGAAGAGAATGTTAAATTGAATGTGCTTTTTTACACGTGCAGAAAAATCACCATGTAACTTGTCGTCAGATTGCTGCGGATAACCAGATAAGCATTTTTTCGGTATCACGTGTTTTGAAAAAGAAAAGTACTATCCGTATAAAGTTAGTTTGGTGCACGAATTAAAAGAGGATGACTTTGATCGGCGAATCCAATTCTGTGAAACAATGATGAACAATACTATTGAAAATCGAATACGACTGACAGACATTTTATTTTCCGATGAAGCAGCATTTCATTTGAACGGCACTGTTAATAGACAGAATACAAGGTTTTGGGCAACTGAACACTTACCCAATTTCCACAAAAAATTAAAGTTTGGGTTGGTATTATTGGAAACCGTGTGGTTGATTGGACCGTTTTTCTTCGACGGCAATTTAACTGGAGATATGTATCTGACCTTCCTTCGAGATGATCAGATACCTGCTCTTGCCGTGTTGTTTCCAAACCATGACGATCCTGACCTTCCACATAAAACAATTTGGTATCAGCAAGACGGAGCTCCATCACTCTATACAGTGGCTGTACGGAATTATCTAAATGACGTCTTTCCTCAGCGATGGATTGGAAGACGAGGCGCGATCGAATGGCCTGCAAGATCCCCGGACGTCACGTCTTTAGATTTTTTCTTGTGGGGCTATGTGAAAAGCAAAGTATACCAAAATAAACCTCTACATTTAGGCGACTTAAAAAATCGGTTACGTATGCTTACTACATCAATTCAAGCGAGCGTGATCGAAAATGTTGTAGAAGAATTTTGGAATCGGCTGGCCCATTGTCAGGAAGTTAACGAACAGCAATTTGAACATTTATTGTAATTATTTTATTTTTTATTTTAGTTTAGTAAAATAATTTAATTTGTAACTAATAAAGTGGCTTTTCTCTAATCTTTAATTTTTATTCTACGTTTTTCTTTTCCTTTCATTTTAACAAATTTATTCCATGGTTTTGAAACTTTCTCAAATATCTCGAAGACTTTCTTCTTCAACATGCCCATTGTACATCCTAACTAAGAATTTTGCCTATCTGGGGTAATTCCAACTCCAGTAGTGATTTTTAATGTGTCACACATCGTAGTGCCACGGGACCTACGGCTTTACTTCTTATCCGACAGAAGGCGCATTTTCAGATTTTTCCCCGCTAGAAAAATCTCGCCGACCTCAGCCAGGTTCGATCCCGCGTTCCTCGGATCTAAAGGCAAACGCGCTAACCACTAGACCACCGAGGCCGGCAACATTAAAAGGCACTCATAACTCCAGTGGGATTTTTCTAATTATTTCTCCATCAATCTCGTGGTAACCATGCAACTACAAACAATCTCTAAGCAACCGTACATTTAAACAATCCCTGATTTTGCTGACATATTTTTATTTTTAGAATGACATTTTGGAAACGTGAAAGTTTTTAATAAACAATTTTCGTAATGCTAATAAATAAAATAATGTATGCTCCACGGCAGATACTCATGTTTTTTACCTTCCGTTGACTTACAGACCTCGGGCCAGAGGCCCTCGATCTATGTTAACCTCAGGGAAGAAAACATATTCATATCGCCCTTATTGCATAAATATCTATAAAACACAGCAAACTACGAGTTTTAAAAATTTAATAAGCACGAAAATGATTTCTGGAAGATTATCAATAAACTCATTCTCATGATAATCAAAATATTAAAAAAAACAATCTATGAACAAACCCCATTGCTTTACGTATACAAATGTGTTTTTAGTTTGCTTATCCGTTGTGTTTTTAAACAGTTATGGCAACTTTGAATTGTAACTTTCTTTTGAATAACCGTAGATTTCATGTATATTTCTACTGTTAAAGTATAACTTTTTTCAATGGGATTCAGTATTATCATAAATATTCTTGAATTTGGAAAAAATAATAAAATTTATTCAAGACTGAATAACGAATAAATGCAGTTTGAAAAAACAAGTTTTTTTGTTCTAAATTTAATTCTGCCGAAGTCACTTAAATTTTTTTGGCATGAAAGTTGCTCTTTAACAAATTATTTACATGTTTTCGGGACCCGCTTGACCATTGAAGTTTGAATAACTTGTACGGGAAATGATGATTCTGAGAGTAACTTGATAGTATACGGCTAAATAATTAACATGAACTAGAAATGACTTATTATTATTTGTTAATTTAGAAAGCTTTATTCTAATTTTGTTACAGACGTAGGTAATGTAACATTATTTGTAAACATCTTCCTAATCAATAAACTAAACTAACCCAAATAAGATCTTGATATGTACATGAAAAGATTATGTATTAACTGTATTAAAATAAATTACCGGCCAGTCTTGTACAACTTTAAATTTTTGTTAAGGCCACCCTAGACACGCCACGATATAACACAATTTCTGCTTGCGCAACTCTATTGCATAAAGTTTGTATTCCCTACACGATTCAATATTTTTGCGCAATATTTAGTTGAGTTCTGGAAAGAGAGTTAATAGGAAGTCGAAAAAAGGAGAAATATGTTGTATTAAGTTTTGCTTGCAAAACACCAAAAAACGGCGTTGGTCCAAAGGATGGTATTTAAAACTATTAACTTTTTTCTCCTTATCATTTTTTGCATTTTCGCCAAAATTCCTTGTACTTCTTTACCAAAATCTTATATACTTCTTTCTTCTTATTTCTATCACAATATTTCTTACCGCACATCGGATACTGCCCATCAAAATTTATAAATTCCGACAGAAATTTGCGCTCTTGAGTTGTTGTCATCGTGTCACACGCACCATCTCACTGAATATTGTATATGAAATTTCAAATGTGCTCAATCTTTAAACAATATATGGTATAAACGGACAATATCTTTACGCAATATCAAATTTAGCAATTGCACAACCAACTATTGAGCAATATAATTGCGTGTGTAGGGGAACCTTTAGGCGAAACAAAATCGTATAAACTTGATAGCTCTAATGGCATTTTATTAATTATTAAACAAAGTCTGATGCGATTTTGTTCAGTTTAACAAAGAATTAAACATTACATCAAATTACCATTTGTATAAGACTCGGTGTAAACTGTAAACGGGCAAATTACTTTGTAGATTAACAAAGAGATTCATTTTACTTCTAGATACAAATAGCTGTATTTTTACTTTTTTATGTGTTAGCGCCATTAATAAATTGCCTCGAGAACACATCTTAACCTTTAAACTTCATCAAACCATCAAACTTTCACATCTTCAACGGGGAAGCCCCGGTAGCGATCGCAAAAAGTAGCGGGAATGATGTGTAAACAGCAAATATTACCAGCCATTTAAACTACCAGCGCAATTTTATTCTTAATGCAAATCAAGGTAGTTGCAAAAACAGCGTTGCCAATAAATGGAAGTGATAAGATACCCTCTCATTAACGGAAGTGACTTCGTGTTGACCGTTTCTCACGTTAACGAAGCGACACCAGCGCCAGCGGTCTATAGCTGAACTAAAAGACCGATCTGCAGATATGGGAGGTCATAGTCACTTCCACAACATTTTTTGTATTTAGGCATTACGTACCCTGTAGTTTTGAAATTCGTAAAAAAACAAGGAAAACGTTGTGACTTCCGAAAATGGAAGTCACTACGTTATATATGAAGTGACAACGTTTGGTATATATCTACTTTGGAAGTGACTACCTACCTTGTATGCATATATATATATATGTATATATAACGAATCTGAAGAGATAAAAGGTAAACATTGTAAATATACGTTGATACGAAGGTTATTCGGAAACTAAGGTCCGTTTACTTATAAAACAGAAAACATTACAGATTTTTCAAAAAACTTTATTTTTTAAATTCCTTACATGTGTCTCTATTTTTCTACATAGTTTCCATATTTGTTTAAATATTTGTCATAACGTTCTACAAGCTTCTGTATGCATAAGTCGTAGAGGTCTGCCGCCTGTGAGGATAACCAGTTTTGAACTGCTTCTTTCACCTCGTCATCTGTGGCGAATCTCTTGCCGCCGAGAATAGTATATTAAAGAATTAGTCTTTTAAGGCACGTTTTAAAGCACGAGTCCATGTTTAGAAAACGAGCCTCGCAGCGGCGAGTTTTGTAAAGGACGAGTGCCTATAAATGCCTTAAAAAACGAAATCTTTATACTATTTTTTATACTTTGCGTTTATATTTATCAAAAATTAAAATTTTACTTTAATAATTTTCATTCTCATATTGGGTGGGTTGGTATTAATAGTATTTTGTAGGTTAGTTTAATTTGACATTTCACATTTTCTGTTCAACTGATAAGTTCAAGTGCAAATTGTACCAACCTTTAAAAATAAAATTTTGCGTGCATGTTTAAATTATTATAAAACCCAAATGACGTCATTCGCGTTTCGTAAGGCAAGCCTTATAAACGCAAAGTACAAAAACTCTTTTAGGTAGCGGAATAAGTGAAAATCACTCGGCGCAAAGTCTGGTGGTCAATCTGTTCCCATCCAAAAGATCTGATCAGATTTTGGGTGTGAATGGCAGAATGGGGTCTGGCGTTGTCATGCAGCAACAAAACTCCAGACGTCAGAAGACCACGTCGCCGCTGCTGAAACGTTCTTTGCTGTCAAAAACCGAATCACTGACCGTATTTCAGAGTCGGCGGGCTGATCGATTGTTTTAAACATTTTGAAGTAGCACTGTACTTAGCACACTGCAACAATACCAATGCAAATGGCGTCGTTTGACGAGCAAGGCATGCCGGGAGTTGGTACGCATGCGCGTTTCAATGTTTGCGCGACATTCGATTAGCTACGACGATTCGGACCTTAGTTTCCGAATAACCCTCGTATTTAAATGTGCTGATGGCTGGAATTTTATTACTTGATAGCAAGAGCTCTAGGTCATTTGTACGCCACCACTTGCTCGCTGCCGTTTGCTATCCACTGATTTTTCAATTGTCGATTCCTTGAAGGGAAAGATGCTCGCCATTAGTTTGCTCGACAGCCAACTTGCTCGCTGTACTAAGTATAACTGAATCACTTATTTGAGAAACCCTATAAGTCGTCAATCTCGCCATTTTGACTTTTTCCACAAAAATATTGTTCTTTAGATGTAGACACATCATTCCGTCGAGAAATCCCATTAGTTACTTACATGCATACTTGTTTGGCGGCATGCGAATGTTTACGTTTGATAGAGAAACTCTACTAGTCGCCGACTTATAGGTTTTCTTAACTGAACAACTGAAAGAGCACCACCAAGGTTATATTTCATTTGTTACGGAGTGCTAGCAGCAGTTGCACGTGTTTGATATTATTGATAACCATGTCGTCAGGTGAGAGCGAAACACCTGAAATAGATAAAAGAAAAAAGGGGAAAAGAAATGTGTCTAACTATAAAAGTGAGAAAATTAAATTAGCAAGAGTTAAATTTATGCCTTATACAAACTATAAAGGGAAGAACATACCAAAAAAAGAACCTGGAGCAGACTGCAAGTAAGTTATTTTAAATCTATTACTCTGTTGTGTCAGTACTAAGGAGTGTTATTCTTGATTATAGGTGTCGAAGAAAGTGCTTTACTTTAGTTTCTGAAGGTAATAGATTGGAAATTTTTACAAAGTTTTTAGAGTTTACAACAAAAAACGAGCAGGATGCATATTTGCAGAGTTTAATATCAACAGCACCAGTTAAAAACAGAAGACCACGTAAACAAGATGGTGCACGTTTGAATGGATCTTCATTTTATTACTCAGTTTCTTGTTCTGCTGGAAAATATGATGTTTGTAAAAAAGGATTTATAGCCATTCATGGAATAACACCTGATAGAGTCCGACGTCTTTGTCTGCTGTTGCGTGTTGGCAAGTCACCACAAGATCGAAGAGGGCAAGGTAGATCAGGCAATGCTATTCCTGGTTCAACTGTTGAAGTTATTAAAGAACACATTGCTTCTTTCCCTGTTAAACAGTCGCATTACAGCTCTCGTGAATACCACTACCTACATGAGCAATTAAATGTAAAAATCTTGCACGAGTTATTTCAGAAGAAATATCCGGAACATGGAAATATAAAGTATGACTTTTACTTAAAAATTTTTCATGAATCATTTTCTTTGACATTTGGTCGCCCAAAAGTAGACACCTGTTGTGAGTGTGAAACTCTAAAACTTAAAATAAACAGCAACATTTTAAATGATACAGCAAAACGGGTAGCAACTGCAGAAAAGTTAATCCATCTGAGGAGAGCACGTAAATTCTATAAAAAAATTGAGGAAATTAGTAATTTGGCGAAATCAGATGATACTGTATTAGCTATCTGTATCGATTACATGCAAAACCTTCAGCTGCCCAATATTCCTATTCAGGAAGCATTTTATTTAAGACAACTTGTTGTAAATGTATTTTGTATACACAATCTGCGAGACAATTCAGCCACATTCTATGTATATCAAGAAGCTACTGCCACCAAAGGGTCTATTGAGGTATGTTCTTTTCTTGCTGATTACTTCAACAACATATCAGAAGATGTGAAGCAGTTGTATTTATTTTCGGATGGATGCTTAGCTCAGAACAAGAACAACACAATGGTAAGGATGTTTATGGCGTTAGCTTCTTTGGAACGGTTTACCACAATAAATCAGTTTTTCCCAATAAGAGGCCATTCCTTTTTTACCATGTGACCGTGATTTCGCTGTTGTTAAGCGATACTTGAGAAAATTTGATCATACGTACACTCTTCAAGAATATGTGGAACGCATAGCCAAGTCTGCCAAAAAGCAACGGTTTGTTGTAAACATCCCCAAAACCGAAGACATTAAAGATTTTAAAATGTGGTGGCCCGCACACTATAAAAAGAACTGTGTTGCTGTAGAGTCTCCGGGTAGAGGAACACCTAAAGACCTTAAGGTATCTTTTAAAATAAATCAATTTATGCATTCCATCTACTCCTGTGATACCCCAAACAAAGTGGTTGCGAAACAGTATATTGATGGCTTAAGTACATACACATTCCATCTCCAAACATCAAAAGAAAAAACTATACCTTTGCCTAAAGCAAATGCTTATACCGATCCTTTGCCAATTAATAAGAAAAAAATGGATAATCTCAAGACATTCCAGCAATACTTGCCAGATGCAAGAAACATTCAAAGTTTCTGGGAGGAAATTTACAAATTGCCCACCAAGGAAGATGAGGATGACCACTAAACATTATATTTGAAAATACTTTGCTTTTTTTGATATGAAATGTAAAACCTACATTACATGTAATCCTAAGTTTATGAATAAAATAAATTTACTTTTGGTTCTTTATATGGTTGCCCGTTTATTTGAGAAACCCTATTAGTCTGCCGTTTTCAAACTTTTCCTGTGTCTATGTTTTTATTTTGAATTAAACAGATATTGCATATTTTTGTTGTTTTGAACCACTAAGTTGTAAAAAAATATTTGTACAATGCCTAATGGTGCTTCCAAACAAATGAAACAGTTTTTTTGAGTTTTCTCAAACTTTACTCTGGGCGACTTATAGGGTTTCTCAAATAAGTGATTCAACTACACCAACGCAGAAAATGTAGATTATATTTTATTAGACAACTTCGGTCGTGCAATAATATTTTCCTTCAACCTTTACTTTTATTTTCAGATACTATAGGTATAGTTATATAGATTTTGATGTTTTAAGGAAGTGTTAGTTTATAAAAGTGGTCTGAGAGAATAACCGTTTATTCAAATTTTTGGAAACATGCTGTTTGTCCGGTTTCCGAGGCGATTGTAACGCTTTCAAGTATGTTCGTAATTCACTGAATGAAGTTACTTGTCTCAATAGGGAGATTGTTTGTCGACCTTCTCTGGTCTAAATCCGTCGAGTTATGCGAGTTAACCTCGTGTAGGATGCGGCTCTTCACCACGCACGACGGTCTTGCGTAGGCAGAAGCTAAGGGCCTTCAGGCATCTATACTTGCGCTGTACCTACCCCTGGGTGTTACCCCTCAGCTTATTGTATATACAGAGGGAATAAAAAGTAAGGAACATCGACGCTACAGCCTTAAATAATAACTTTACGAAAAAAAGTTTCTAACGAAAGTTTCCTATCAAGTTATTTGCCACAATTTGGCGTTTTTCATTTTTTTTTTTTGATTGTAATGTTTTAGCTATGACGTTTTCGACATTTTTTTTTAAATCGCAGCCTATACTTTTTATGACATGACCATTTAGTGTTTTTTATTCTCTATACAGCCATGTAAAAATATCATACATTTGCATAATACAAATTTCAAGAACAATCACGATAAACATTTATTTTTGTCCCTGGCAACATTTTATATCAGGTACACTTATTGCAAGATAAACAAAAGACAAGACAATAGCAGGTCCACCAATTAGTAAAATAGTTTGAAATCATATTTAACATCAATTTAAGAAAGCAAATGTTCAAACTGTTCGCCATTCACTGTCTGACAGTGGGCAATACGATCAGAGAATCTTCGAACTGCATTTTGAACTGTAGCAGGTGATATTGCTCGTATATGCTCGCGGGTACGAATTTTTAGATTATCCAAATTGTCTGGTCTGTTTGAATACACTGTACTTTTAAGATGACCCCATAAAAAGAAGTCAAGCGGGTTTAGATCCGGAGATTGCGCTGGCCACTCAAGAAGAGGACATTTCTTCCTATCCATCTATTTATAAAAATTCCATCTAAATATTGACGAACATGAATGTTATAATGACGTAGAGCACCATTTTGTTCCAACCAAATTTTACCGTTCGACGTGTCCGGATTTTCTGCATTTGGAAATAAAATAGCTAACGCGGGCACAAGTTCAAACCTCAAAAAATCCAAATATCCCGATCAGCATTTAATGTGCCATCAAAGATAAAGGACCAAGAATTCTGTCTCCTATAATTCCCGGCCAGACGTTCAAAATCATCTTCTGATAATTCTTGAACAAGTTTAAACTTATAAAGATGAAATCTTTCTGTATGTAAAATATTTAGTACAGTTCCTTGACTAACATTATTATCCAGGGCTAATTGTCGAGTTGAAGTATGAGGGTTTTCGGAAACTGTAAGCACAATGTCTAACATTTTATTGTCTGTTGCTATTTTTGGACCGCCAATTTTATCCAAATCTTTGGCGTGGCCCGTTTCTCTAAATTTTCTATTAATTTTGGTTACAGTGGACCGCGTAACAGGTTCACGATTTGGATGTACAGTATTAAATAAAGCGCACACATCGTCGTGAGTTCTCTTTTTATCACCATACCCGATCATCATCAAAATTTCGATGCGTTCAATTTCTGTTAAACGTACCATGGTTAGAAATTCTTATTTAATACAGGCCACAGACTAAATTTTAATCACTTATTAATGCTGACTGTCGCCGAATTTACATTACAGATTTGCATTTGTTCAATTTTAAACATTTTCCAACAATTGCCAATAGCTAAAACATATGACAATCGAAAGAAAAAATTAAAACGCCAAATTGTAACAAATATCTAATAGGAAACTTTTGTTAGAAACTTTTTTTCGCAAAGTTATTATTTAAGGCTGTAGCATCGATGTTCCTTACTTTTTATTCAACCTGTATGTATATAAAGCAATTTTAATGATGTTTTGAAAAGTTATTAATTAAACATATGTATATACAACGTAAAACTCAGATACGTTTCTAGTTAAGTTTTTAGAAGCAAATATATAATTAATGAATATCCTATACGAATACAAATACAAGAACAGGCAACCCTGCTTCAAATATCAACATTTCTTAGAGAAAAGCAAGATTTTGATAATTATCAACAGCATATACTACTAAATGCACAGGATATGTTATTTTTAAGAATAAATTGTTTGTCAAGCATTTGTCCAGCGAGCAATCAGCGTAGTGAATAAATAGCATAGAGCCCGCGAGCAAACGGTAGGCGAGTAAACGGTGGCGTGCCAACCGTGGCGAGCAATCGGTAGCGAACAAGTGGGCGGATATGGAAAACAAGGTATCTACAATATAAATAACTTCAAAGTCTTTTTTACTATACCTGCATCATAATCCTTGTTTAATAAACCAAAAAGCGTGCAAAAATACAATATTAAAACAAGCGCGTGCTTTAAAGTTGGTAAGTAACAATGACGTCATCATCTTCTTTATTTATATAGTGGTAACGAAAATAAAATTGATCCCGGGGGTCAAATAGCAAAAACTTCCACATAGCAACATAAACAGCAAATGCTAGCCAATCTTCATGTTAACGATATTGCGTTACATCACACAGACTACTTTATAAAATGAATCAAAATCAAAATTCTGATTTCAAGCTTTATTTTCCAGATTATAATGTAGGTATAATAAAAAATAGCGAATGAGACACGTGTACAATTGAGCACTTGCGACGATATTTGTAATGTGCGTAGAGATTTTTAGAGACGAGTTATAAGGTTTAACAATAGGATTTCACAGAGACTGCCTTAGGGCCACAACTTTGCACAGGACATTATTACTTAAGGCTGCAGGAAAACAAAGCAACTAAGAACTGTACATTTTATTGGTGTACATATATCTAAGCCTTCTAGCAATGCCGGATTTATGAAGGTCCTAGTTTGGGCATTCGCTTTAACATTCTTGGGGCCTATAAAAGTAAGCGAATATACAACGCAAGGCTTACTTTTTCTGCAGTTAAGTTATTAGGGAGCTATTGCAGAAAATCCAGTGAAATATAGGGTGATGAATTTTTTGATGCTCACAGTTGGCATCTCGGAAACTGTAAGAGATACGAGGTCGGTTAAATTAGAGAAAAGTAGCACTCTTTTATGGCGATTTTGAATCTGAAAATAAAGCCTAGATATTTGGATCCGTTTTCGATTTAATACGAAACAACTGAAAATTGTGATTTACAAATAAATTATCTACCATACAGTTGACGCTATTTCAATAAAACTTGGTAACGTTATGTTTTTGGTCACTTGAACATTGACTGACCTTCTAGATTTCAAGCTGCGATAGTCAACTTCTTCGATTTCTTATGGATACCATATTGGATTATCACAACATTAGATAGACAAAACATTAACTTTTCAAATGGGTATCCAAAGTAACCTTTTTCTTTAAAAAAACTGGTTGAAATTTGAAGAAGTTGTAAATAATTTAGAAAATCGCGAATGCTTTGAAAAACTCTCTCTCTCTCTCTCTCTCTCTCTGATTAATATTACCAAAGTCTTTTAAGCCGTGTTTTGTAATGCTATTCCCTTGTAGTTTCCACATTCAGTGTTATTTCCTTTCTTGTGATTAGAACGTAAAATAGGTTCTGACCATTGTTCACTGTTAATATCTCCCTGTAACATTTCTCTACCTTTCTTTAAGAATCCTGCAGTGATATCATTCTCTTCTTCTATCTGTTCTGATAACGTTATAATAATAAAAATAAATATTAATAAAATAATCGATAAGCATTTGCTGTAAAAAATTGCCAAAGTAGTGAAAAAACAGATTGAAATTAATCAACATTAATGATGTATTTGAATTTAATTTAGTAAATTTTTTGCTTTAAGAACATCCACTTTTGTTTTGGGCCAGATAAAGAAAAGAATATCTTGGATTCCCTATGAAAATTTTGTACTAGGTTTAGAATTACCACTCCGGTTTAGGATTTCCTCAGTGACACGACCTATGTCTAAGGCAAGATAAAGCTGTTTTAGAACATTCATTGAGTTGATAGAGGTTTTATTTAAAAATTGAATTGTGTGACTTTATTACGAGGTAAAAACACTAAACAATTGCTCTTTCAGAGAACAAGTACATCGCTCTGGGGAGAGTGGATGGGAGTAATGCATGGAGATGAAATAGAGTACGTGTTCGGCCACCCTCTCAATATGTCGCTGCAGTTCAACTCCAGGGAACGTGAGCTCAGTTTGAAAATGATGCAGGCTTTTTCGCGTTTCTCCAGCACGGGGTGAGTTTTGCTAATGTATTTTTCCATATCGAGCACATTTTGTACATGAGAAGCAACTTTTAGTTCCTGTGTTCACTTTTATTGAAAATGAAAGGTGGATGACTTCTGTTCCCAGCGGACAACTATAATAGAAAGCAAAATAAACAGTATCGAATTCTCAATTCGAAGTAATATACAGAAATGGCTTCTAAAATGCAAAACATTTCCTATGTAACTTAAGAGTACTTTGTGCAAATGGCTTTTGCCATTAGTTCTATTTTATGGGCTAGAAATGATTTCACAGCTTAGGACAAATGTTGCACTGAAGTGGTGTTCCCATGAGACTGATTAACCCAAAGTACTTAAACAGTGGTGTAATGTTTTGAATCTCATCATTCGCCCCTATCATTACAACATCCCTTTTGAACGTAGCTTCACCGCTAAAATAAAAAGATCTGTTAGTTTGACCGTTATAGCTAATTTGACTGAAGGTCTAACCTATTACTACAACCATTGTTAGAACCAATTAATCAGCAACTTCAATATTAGCAAATGTTCAATTTTTAAACAATCGCAATTTACAATGTTACCAACTTTCAGTTTTGTAATGACAGCAGAAATGGATGTACCCAATCAATTCATTCAGCTAGCATATAAATATTTTGAAACAAAGTAGGAACGTAGGAACTCTTTGTAAAATTTCATTTGTTACAAAGGTCATATTTCTTGATTTAAAGATTTAAATCTAAAGAATAATACCCGAATTATGAAAAACGATTTATAATAACCAAGAAATTTCATTTTATTAATTTCAAGCAGCCATAGATCTATCAATCATATCACTGAGAGTAATATAATGCAATACACTGGTAAATTTTCTGAATTACATGGAAACCTTCTGCGTAACGTATATAAAGTGTTAACGTGTTCATATGATTTACTAATTTGTTAATTCGTTATATAGGAGCAGTAATGGTCCTAGTTCTGAACCCTAAGGTACACCAGAAGAAATTAGAAATGCATATCTACTAATTAGGGGATTATTTTACTTCAAATGTTAGCTTTAAGTCAGTTATTTTACAGCAATAAATTATAGAATAATCATTAATTTGTTTTGAGAATGTCTTTGCTAACATACATGTAATATGTATATACAAAATTTACATATCATGTAACTCATAAGATCTGAAAATAAAACTTTTATTCGTTGCTATGATAAGCTGGAATGTTAAACAACTTCATGTGACACATCATTTTGTAGCTTTAAAGTCGAAGTAATACGTTTCGCCGATTGCTGATCATGTAAAAATGGTATACATAGCTGTGGAAGTGCCTTTGTAACCCAAACTCAACGAGATTTTCGTAGAGTTACAGCGTAACGCTGCTCCTTCTGCGAAGAGAATTCGAAAATGGACAAGACAGTTTGAATGACATTGTTCGGTATAGAATGCTACAAGGAGAACAAGGACCCGACGAGTAAGAAGTGCTAGAATCCTTCAAGTTAGGAATATGATAAACAATAAAATATAATAAAACCAATGTCGATTCCCACAAAATTTAATATATGAACTTAGAAAATTGTATTGTAAACGTTTTCGGATTAACTAGAATCCTTATTCAGAGCAAAAACAATCCAAGCATAAAGTACTTGAAATTAAACATCAAAGTGGTAATCAAAAAAATATTGCGTGAGCATGCTACGACAACTTAAAAACAAAAACGGCAACGCCGGCAGGTCAAAATATAAATAACGTAGTTACATTAAACCTCAAAATAACATAATGTAACTATGTTATTTATATTTTGACCTGCCGGCGTTGCGGTTTTTGTTTTTAAGTTGTAGCATGCTCACGCAATAGTTTTTTGATTACCACTTTGATGTTTAATTTCAAGTACTTTGTGCCTGGGTTGTTTTTGATCTGAAGATTGATTATAGTTAATCCGATAACGTTTACATTACAATTTTCTAAGTTCATATATTAAATTTTCTGGAAATCGACATTGGTTTTAGTATATTTTATTAAATATATCCCACCATGAGACCCCTGGACTTCAACGAATTTATTTAATATGATAAACGCTAATCAAAGTTATTCCACGCGACTTATACCACAAGCACTGCAAATCTCGCGCCACCTTATTTTGAAACACGATTTGCGTTTACATCCATACAAATGGCAAAAGGCTCAAAAACTTCAACCAGATGACGAGTTTAGCAGATTGCAAATTTGTAACTGGGTCTTCAATGATGGTAATAATCTAATTGATAATTTAATTATGAGCGATGAAGATCATTTTCAATTAAGTGTAGAAACGTTTTTGGGCTGCACAAAATCCTCAAACTTTATTTCAACAAGCACTCCACCAACAAAGGGGTTCGGTTTGGTGCGATATATGTTTTACTGGGGCCCTTCTTTCCGCGAAGAAGACCATGGAAACACAGTTAGCGTCAATTAAGAACGATATGCAGAAATGCTACAAACATTTTTAGTAGACACTATGAATCGCTCCAGCTTCCTGCTAGTATGCGGTTCCAACAAGATGGAGCGCTACCACATATAGCCAACGTAAGCACGATTGTACAAAGTGATTTTTTAAAAAGTCAATTGCAGCAAGCCTAGAGAAAAAGCTATTCCGTCTGCAGTCAGCTGTAATGAACTTTGATTGACATTTATCTGTATGTCAAACTGTGTGACAGTTCAGGTAGTTAAAAATTTTGGCCCAACAAAATGTGAAAATGAACAAGTATTTAGTTGCAACTGATTTGTAATTTATTAAGGTAAGTAAATTACAGGTTTTTCGTCAAGATTTCTTTCTTTCTGTTACAATTTTCATATTGTCAGATTCTAAAGCCTAATATAGACGGGACAATCCATAGGCTACCGCAATTGACTTTTTAAAAAATCACTTTGTACTTGGAGAAATCGTTCCCAAATCTTTTAATATCGCAAAGCAGGGACGTGAATTATCCAGCGCGCTCTCCAGATTTTAGTATTCATGATTACTTTTTATGGGGACATCTGAAGTTAAAGGTGTTTATAAATCCTTTACGCGATATGGACGAATAAAAAAACCGAATTTGACACGCCATTGCCGGAATGTGCCAGCGTGCAATGTTTAATTTATTGCATAGGGCGGAAATAGGCAATCAAAAAGATGGTAGCCATTTATTGGATGTATTTTTCAAAACAACTTAGAATAAGTTTCAAAGTAAAATATTGAATGTATCCCTTTCTACACTACGAGGTGTGTTCAGTTGAAACCCATCTTTGCTTTATACAAAATATATTAAACAATTTAATTAGAAATAATTACCGTCACAGTTAAAACACCTATCCCACTGTTTTACTAACCGACGTATACTCTGCTCATAGAATTCTTGTGGCTACTGATTGACGAAGCCTTCCACGGCTATCTGTACTTCTGCGTCAGACAAAATGCCGACCTTTTAACGCGTTTTTCGGCGGTCCAAAGATATGGAAATCGCAAGGCTATAGATCTGGGCTGTAGGGTGGATGCTATAAAAACCTCAATTTCTTTCGTAGAAGATTTTATTTTACCACAGTAGCAGCATGAGGCCTAGCATTATCGTGCAGCAAAATGACTCCACGCATAAGTTTTCCTGGACGTTTCCGTCTTACTGCTTGATGAAGTTTATTCAAAGTTTCATTGTACAGATTTACATCGACATTTATTCCAGGTTCCTTAAACTCTATGAACAAGGGTCCTTCATAGTCGAAAAAAAAAATGTTAACATCACCTTGCCTGCAGAAGGTTGTGCCTTAAACTTCTGCGGTGGTGGTGTACATTCGCAAGCATTTTCGTTCATTAGACAAGAGACGAGGAATCCATTGCGAACAAACTTTGCTGTAACCCAGATTACGAACAATAGTAGGTACGAACAGATCCTATACTCGCACCAACAATTTCTGAAATTTCTCTAATTGAAATTCGACGATTTTCTCTAATAAGACCTTCAACATATGCCATATTCTTTTAATGCAGTACACCGTACACCTGGTCGCGGCTCTTCCATAGTCCCCTCTTTTCAATTCTTAAATTTTCGGCAACGATCCTTCACAGTTGGGTACGCAATAAATGCATTTTCATACACTGTTTGTATTCGCGTATAAATATGTAATGGCTACACACGCTCAGCATAAAAATTATAGGACCGCACGCTGATCAAACTTGGGCGGATTTTCAACAACAAACGCCATTTCACAATTGCAGCTTTAAAAATCAGAATCAAATTCAAACGCGAGAAACTTATTAATGTGTTGCTTACAAACACTACTAACATTAACAAACGTTATTTGAATTATTGCATTTTTTCAAGGCTAAGTTGATCAAAGATGGGTTTCAGTTGAACAAGCCTTGTACAAACGTCGAATGAAGTCCTTTGGTAAGTTTAATTTTTAATTGGTGCTCCAATAGATCAGCTTTATATGTGACACCCATTACATTAATATTGTTAGTGGTGCAATCATATATGTCTTGAAAATAAATATATCTGTATAAAACAATAAAAATCATTTATAAATTTCTGGTTAAGCAACTAAATTTTGTTCATTTGAGGTAAAAGTAAAAACTGCTGTGCATAAGAAAAATAGTTATCTTTGTTTCAACAACTGACTTGAGTTTGTTATCATTTAAACAATATTTTTAGCGGTATTTGTTTCTTCGTAATGTTTTTTTACTTTATATTATCCAGCTTCATAATATGAATAAGGTGTTTTAATTTTTTTTTTTAATTTCGTTTCATTTAGAACCTCGGCTTCTCACCGAGAATTGTACATCAATTAATATTAAGCTGCTCACGAAGAGGGCTGTGATATAATTAGTCATGCGAATTATATTTAAATTTCTACTCCACTTTTGAGACCATGGCTGTTATCCAGGTTTGTCAAAGACTTTTAATTTTTTCAACATAGCGTTGAATTTTAAAGTTTCTGCTATGCTTAACTTAAACTGGAAGTGTTTCAAGTAATTTTAATTCTGTTAGCGTTTAACTTCCAGCTTTATACAACATCTAAAGTTCCGAACGATTGAAGTCAATTCCTTAAAGCTTTACAGAACAGTTTGTTAAAGTGATCCAAAAGAAATATTAATTGCACGACTTTTGAACAATGTACGTTAATTATTATTTTAATGTTATTGTTTTTGTTTCTTATGTTAATTATTTAGATTGTTATAATCCTCGAGTTAAAATGTTAGAAGCAGCAGCAGAAATTCATGTTTCTTTATGGTGTAATTAAATGGACTTTGCATTTTCACTTGTTAGAAGTATGTGCACAGTGGGTCTCGGGATACCTTCTTCTGGATTCAACTTTTAAGACTCTAACTTCTTCAGGACAGCGCCTTCTTGCACAAATCCAAAGGTTTGCGAGGTCAGGCCTACTCTATAGTTTTGATAAAGCCGCTAGCTATTTTTGCTTTTTTAAAATCAAACACGACAAATAAGGCTTAAAAGATTATAAATTTTTGAAAAATAAAAATAATTCGTTAATCTGTTACTGTTACTTGCCTTGTTCGCTTTTATTTAAATGTTTTGGATACTTGTTAGGAAACGCACTAAAGCCATTTTTCCTTAGCTGTAGTGGAGTTTTACTCAACACATTTGATAAAGTTCAAATATATTTATGCAACACTTAAATTGAGCAATTTTCAGTTTTTTTTTTATATCATTACAACCCAAATGATAAATTAATAAACATACAATTCGAAACTTAAACTTATGTAAAATGTGCGACAGCATTTCACACCTATATCGAACACTCTAGTATATCAAATTTCTTGAACCGTAAAGTATCCACATTTTTAAGAACAGACATTAGATTGCATGAAGTTATAAGCGTTTATTCATGAAACACATTTTCAGTAATTGACATTCTAATAAATAAACGCTTCTGTTACCGCTGAACTACACCCCAGCGGCTGCATTTAAAGCCGCGCTTGATTAATATTTATGTAATGTTGCAAAATACATTAAGAAAGTGTTTCACCAAACGATATTTTCTCATTGAATACGCTGTTAAAATTAGGATTTTCTAGAGCTTGCTATGATAAATTGTTTTTCCTGTGTAAGAATTAAAAACTGAAGCTAACAGGTGCATCGAATCATAAGCATAAGAAGAGAGAACAAAATAGGAAATAAAACGACAAGATCGAAATCGGATAAAACAGGAATCCCCTATTTCTTTTCAGCATATATCATAAATGATTTAATAGCAATGGTATCCATGATGTTGTTGTTTATATAAACCTCTCTCTGTTCAAAAGCAGGAAAGTATGTTTTCTTTAAAACTGTAATACGCATATCAACGTCACAGGGACATAATTATATAGTTGTTCGAACAGGATTTCACTTCGAAAATGGATAATATCTTTGTAGATTGAAATAGTTGCTGTATAACTTTTGTCTATTTAGCTAAAGTTTCCCCTTAGGAGTATTTACTTGTACTTGTAACATTGCTTAACAATTCAGTTGTACAATCCTAGAAAAACATGCTCTCATTACATAGGAGTTCCATTTTTCTTTAGCTACACTAAAATTATTGATTTAAAATAGTTAATAAAATAATATAATTTTCATGCGTCCAATTCATTCCTTACATAAATTCTAAATTATACAATTTTTCCTTAATATTGTCCAATGATATCATGCAACGCTGCCACCATTTGTTGCAAAGCAATATTTGAACGCCATTTTTTATTGTTAATTTTGCAATAGAATTTTAATTTGGTCTAATTGATGCAATTCATGTAGATATGCCTGCCTCTGATAAACTTGCGATTTACATTACTGATATTGCATACATTCGCGAACCATTGCAACACGCAACAGGTAGGGGCATTTGCGGTTTGCTGCCGCCGTGCAGGTAGATTATCGTTGCTCATGACAACGGAACTGTGATAATGCTGTTATCTGACATTCGAATTAATTAATCATGAATTATGGGTTTTGCATGCACTGGTTAAGGTACAGTTATGGTAACGATTCACCTAATTTGGTTACTGTCATTTCACAGCCGTTATTGGACATTAGCTGCGGATGGTTGAAGCTAAATTTAGTGGTTTAACACGTTGCGAAATTGATTAAGTATGGCTATTTCTATGAATTAAGAAAAGTTTTTCTTACATATAAGACATATTTTCTACATATATTGATTTAGGCGTCGTTGTTAATAGCAGCCTCCTCTCTGCTACGTGCTTCTATTCAGCGTTAAAGTAGAAGTATTAAACGCAAATACTATTAACAAAAATAAAAAATGCTTCGGACGGAATTGCATCTGCAGAAGAATATATTAAAGAGTATTAAACGTTGAAAAATTAAGAAATATTAGAAGACGTTTTAATATTAATTAATATTATTATTATATAATTAAACGGTTGCACAGCGGAGCACTGCGGACGCCGGTCATACGGTATTCGTAGCCCAACACAATCAGCACTGGTCAGTACTTGGATGGGTGCACCAATGTAGTGGCAAATGCAACCGGTACGTAAATCCGTTGGTCTAGGTTGTCATACGAACATCTTTGACAATCGTAAACCATGTAGTGGAACTTCCCTTCTCGGTTCGACTTGTTAGGTTAGCCTCCTACCCGGCATACGTGCAAAGAGGGCTCATAGAACCTACTACCTTGTAGGTAATTAACAGGCCATTTGCCTATAATCAGAAGAAAAAGAAGAAGAATTAATATTAATGGTAGAAAACTATATACATAAATATGGCTATTTATAAGCGATGCACTTAAGACAAGTTTCGGTGCAACAAGACCCTTGGTATAAGGAACATTAAACATTAAATGTTTAGATTTATGTCCTGGAGACTTAAGGCCGTCTACCTGAAGCGAACTACAGTCAATGTAAAAGATGATACTGTTACGAACCCAATTTTTTTTGTTGCCTTTTGTTGGCCTGAGAACTGATGATACAATCAGTATTGAATTACATAATCCAGTTAAATAATTAATATTATGCTTACCTATTCAATATAATTTTATAAATTTAATGACAAAAATGTGTTTACAACTTCTTTTTTTTTATATTTATACAAGAGTGCAGTTGCCTAGTGAAAAACTAATAAATTGTTTGGTTAGTGACCTTGGTAAATTATTTTATATTTAACACTTGACCTATTGGAGTGAGTTCTGCTGAGGTGCAAAATTCCTCTGCATTGATGAATTCGCATTGTAAACGTATATACCTGGCCAACTAATTTGTAACATTTGACGAATAAAAACATTTATTTACTAATTTAAAAAACAATTTTTGTTTACCGTCCGAATTATACCCACTTGACCTACATAAACTATTCATATTAAATTGCAAAACTATATGGTATGCTGATGTTTATTTTTAAAATTCTAAACTTAAAGAACCGATAAGATTGATAAAACATTAATAAATTAATTGGTATTTTCTATAAAGAATTTGGTTTACTACTTGGAAAAACTTGTGATTAATCATTACATGGCTGTGTTCCGGGTTTTTACTAAAGATTATGCTAGTGTTTCCAGTTTTGAGATGGTTCCTAATTTGACAATTTCAATAATCCCAGCTATCCAACATATATTACGCCTACGGCTGTAACTGATAAGGGCAGTGTCTCTGGCTTCTAGTAGGGCTGATACCAAAATATCCATTTTTGAGGTTGTTCTTAAACTGTTAATTTCGAAAATCCGGCACCTCCACCATATGTTACGTTTGGTATCGTAACTGATAAGGAGCTCTTGTCCTTATCGCCGGGATCGCCAGAGAAACAACTACCCTTTGATAAAATGATTTAGTTTATTCATTTATTCCCTAATACATACAATTACACTTATCCTAAAATAATATATTAAAACTACTTACAAAAATATCAAGTTGTATAGAGCCATTGTTGGGGTGGAATATAACTTTCTTAAATTATTACTGGCAACTTCTTAGTTCCCCAAACCGTAGACAAAAATACAACAGTATTTATGACCAGAAGTTACAGGAATTCGGAATCTTACTTCAAGATACTAACCGCACATGCTCTTAACAAGTTTTTAGAAAGTTCATAGCTTAGCCCTTGGCACAACGTATTTATTTGCTAATAGAATTAATATGCAGGGTGTACTTAAATGAAGTAGCACACATTATACTACTGAATCTAAATGCAAAAACAAGACGATTGAACCACAGATACCTTAGTCCAAAGTTGTACCTCTGCCGAGTTACAGCATCTTGAATGTTAACATACATGGTAATTAATAAGTCTAGAATGTTATGAAACCTAATTTTTATACTTGGCACAGGCACTTGTGAACTGACGATATATATGTTTTATATTAATATTGTCTATACTTGCCCATAGGAGGCGCCACAATCGATGATATCCGACATATTTCCTTTAATATGTTTTTTCTTATTCAGTATGTGCATTATTGAATGGAAAAACCGATTCAAATCTTATTGTTTTCGAATCTTTGTTGGTTTTGATTCAGCCAGTACAGTCTGAGATAAAAGCGTAAATAGATATGCAACGGATTGCAGACCTCATTAGGTTTGTTTCACGAGCTTACATTTGTGTTTCTGTAGCAACCTATGAGTTTTGTATTGATATATTTTATAGAGAGGTCTGCATTGCGTTGCACACATATTTTTAAGTTTTTATCTCAGAAAGTATTGGCTAAATCAAAACAAACAAAGCTATAAAAAATATGTTTTTTTAATTGGTTATGGTTCATGTATGATTAAAATAATGAACATACTGAATTGGACAAAAAAATATTATACGAAATATGTTAAATATTATCAGTTGTGACGCCCCGTATGGGTAAGTTTCTAAATATTAATACACACACAAGTGTCACAAATATCTGTGCGAAGTATGAGCATTATGTTCTTAACTTGCAAGGGTCTGTTACTCCCTAGAACTTTGGACTACGGTATGTGCGGTTCAATCGTCTTATTTTTGCATCTAAATTTAGTGGTATAATTTGTTCACCTTCAGTTAAATACATCCCGTATACAAATTATAAAAAATGATTATCTGTGTTATGAATATTCTTAATTAATTTGAAAGCATTTGTTCCTGGAAGCGTTCATCGACAAAAAAGTTTACTGTTATGTCTTTTTCTAATTTATTTGCTGTTTTAATATTGTGGCTTAAAGATGCAATAACAAAACTCCCACGGTTTTGATAGTATAATAAAATACGGCCCACAGCTGCATGAAAAAGTTATTATGCCTCTCGGAAATATTTGGTAAGAAATTTCATAAACAAAATAAAATAACAACTTCATTTAATTTAGATTATAATCATCTACATTCGAATTTAAAACTGAAATGTTGCAAATTTTTCCATTATATATAATCACTTTCAGCACCCAGCCTCATAAAAGTGTCATATAAAAAATATCAATATTCTATTTCTGATCTGCCACTACAGTTTTTACCGTGTAAAAAATATATTTTCTCGTATCCTTAATGGAAAAGAGCATACTATATTGTGAGAAAATCGTAAAGAAATGTGTTAGTTTTCTTGTTAGCAACAAAATCGTAAAGAAATGTGTTAGTTTTCTTGTTAGCAACACTTTTCTTCTTAGCAACACTTTTTTTTTATTTACTCGTTATAATGTTTTGTTACCATGTTAGCAACACTTTTAGTATATGTAATCAAGGAAGCAACACAGTATCTTGCTTGCTTAAATTTTATGACAAATTTTAAAATATGTTATGTAAAATTTTAAATTTTTATTTATCCTTTTCCATTAAGTATACGAAAAAATAGGATGTTCAACACGTTTGAAAAGTGTTTCTTCCATGCTCGTGCAAATTTAATTGACTTGCTTCGCTGCGCTCGCTCGTTAATTAAACATTTGCACTTGCTGGAAAACTTACACTTTTCTAAACTTGTCAAACAATCTACTATTTTTGCGAAGGAAAAGTAAACCTTCCCACTAGGAAAAAGTCATCTTTGATATTCTCTGGCGACATCGATGCTGCGGCCTATTTTACTTAGAACACATACTACCTGTCAACACCATATATTTATTAATAGTTAAATTATATTAGCTAACAAAGCGTCTTCTATTAATGTATATTATTTTGCCAAAACCAAGACCACCAATTTTAAATTCTTTACAGCTAACTGTAATTAAAAGCTGTGTCATTAGTAATATCAAATTTGACATATTTATTGTAAAAAATAAAAGTACAGACTAATGAAGATGATGAAGCAAACAAAACCCGAAATACTTATTTTTGACACTGGGCTGCAAGCAAAAGAAAACGTTTAAACATTGACAGTACGGATTACTGCTAGTTTATTAGATACAGAACATGTTTTTCTAATTCAGTTGGTCTTCTTTCTCTTATCGCTTCTGCGATTCCCTTAGTAAAGTCGCTATCTGGGGCACACCGTACATGGTATTAAAATCAATATCACTTTAACATCAGACTTCTTGTCAACACAAAATTTTCACTAATGTAATTTCTAGTAAAGTAAACTTAAAATGGTGTTTAATCCGAACACTTTAATTCACTTGTATAACTTTTGACGATTCTTTTAAAAGTGCGCGTTTAGAAAAAGAGTAATGGATCCATTAAGACGTTTATTAGCATTCAGGGCAGTCATAAAAACTTATTCATTAGAGGCCGCTTTTTCAAATTGTCTGTATTTCAGAACAGGAATTCTTACGAGGGCGGAACAACTCTGGAGTTCAGATTCCCTGAAATGCAATTCCCTCTCTTATGAGACCTGGAAATCAGATTTGCGAATGCTAAAGAAGAGGCTTTTATCCATGTGGTTGGTATAACAGAACCATGAGCACGTAAATGCAAAAAGTTTCAAAATAAAATAAACTGTGTTACTTTTTATTCGGCAGAACATCTACGTAGGAAGTAGTTCCACATAGGTGAAAAAATAATTTTGAGTTTGTGTAAAAATAGAACAAAAAGCTGCAAACATTTATTTGCGTTTTCAACGGTTGTACATTATTTGAGAGTAAAGAGCGCCAATAATTTGTATCGGATATTAGTCACATAAATATTAAAATAGAGTTGGATTGAAGTACACAACATCAATCGTGGAGAACAAACATACTCGTATTAAATTACATATAAATGACGGAAGAAAAAATCTAGTGCAACAGATGGTTCTAGAAGTTAAGGTAACATTCAGACAATATAACCCTTTCTTTTTTAAATAACGTGTATAAAATTTAACATTGATCTAAGACGGTTTTTTGTGTTTTCTCAAGAAATTCTGTTACAGAAGCGAAATGGTGAAGTTTAAATCTTATTCAGAATTTCAGAAGGTCACAATCAATAGTATCAATCCCCAAATGATTTCAGTATTCCATCTTTATGTCAGAAGGACACCCACGCAATGGATTTACTATGTGAAACACTAAAATGAACAGAATACAAAGTCTGCTTTTATTTTAAGGAAATCCTTGCGTTTCGTCCTCAACCATTCAAGCGCAACAAGTTGAAAATTGTTAATTCCGGGGATTTATAGGAACTTAATTTAAAAATCCCGCAAATGCCCAGTTTCTATCAGATAAGCATTTCCTGAATATTATCTCTTGCTGAAAAGTTTTAGAGCTGCTAATACAGGGAAAGTTTCTGTTGCCATATGGGGATGCCTTTCTAAACTTGTGAGCCGAAAACTATGTTTACAAAGAATTCCCTTAGGGTTCAATTTGGCTCAAACTTATTACCAAATTCTTTCAAAGATCCGAAGGCCTACAATTCAAACAAACGATTCAAATACAATATTGAATTCAAAACTAGCAGTTTATTGTTTAGTACATCGAAATGCACAAGCGATAGTTTATTATTACAGCGAAATGGTTTATACAAATAGATTTGCTAGTGAATATAGAAGAGCAAATACACGGAATGTGCTTCGGGCCCTTGTTTCTAGCACAATGAACGCCGATTTAATTTATAAGCTGCACAACGCCAGCTCATGGCGAGCTCGATAATTGCACTTGCCGTTAAATTACGTTGGCAAGCTTAATGTAAGATGCAGTACTATTAGATTTAATATACACATGCATTAATATATATATTGATTTTCTAATATAATAAGATCTTAACCATTATATTCCTAATAGGTAAGAGTTTGATGCAAACTCTGTTAGCTTAGGCTCAGTTAAAATTAATCTGGGCTGGCCTGCGCTAGATTAGGATAAGTTATGTTAGGGTAGACCTAAGTTAGAGTTAGGTTAACTTAAGATAAGTCAAAATATGATGTAATATATTACTATACGGACTCGAATAAACGACCTCAACCAGGAGAGGTACTTAAATTTTTTTCTTTTAAAAGGGCCTTTTATCGCTTTCATTAAAACCTATTTAAAAATTAGCATCAATAAATCTGTGTAAAATTAATATATACAGAATGTAATGCCTCTATCTCTGTTATTTGCAGTTCAGAAGTTTAGACAAGCACAAATGAAATTATTAATCGATTTAATTGAAGTTTTTATATGCAGACAGGCATATATTTTATTATTTGATACTGATCCGTAGAACTGAGTTACATCCGTTGAATTACAGTGAATTAAAGAAATTCGTTTATACAGTCTCTCCTACTAATCCGTTTTATTATACGGAAACCGTAATATTTACTTCGAGTCCATTTTATGTAATAAAAGCAGTTCACTGAATTTACTTAAATAATCTGTGACAGTTTTATATAATCATTGTAAGAATAAGCAGGCCAGGTTTAATTAAATATTTATTTTACATTCTTCCATTTACGTCTGATGATGGTAGCTGCTACGGCAGGAGTGTATCTTGTTAAATTTTATGCTTGGAAGGTACTGGTTAAAAAATATTACCGATAATGAAATGTCAATTGGGTTGCCTAATTATTCTCCAGTAACATAACATGAATTTACCTAAGGATGCTCGAATATTCTGAACAAATTGTTAGGGTCGACCTTACGGAGAAGCGAATAAGAACTACTGAATTTTTAATTTAAATACGGTTGCAGCCCTTCTACATTTCATTTATGCAGTTCCTGGGTAAACAAACAGCGGATGCGATCGAAACTCACAGGCGGCGACAGGCAGGTGACATGCAACAGATAATAAAATACAGACTTAATGGTCTGTCAATAAATATTGGGCAGTTGTTCTCACGGGGGGTCCTACAGGCCCCTGCCCCTGGATTGGGACTCGAACAGGATACGCATGCTGATCTGTCGGCTAGCTGCTGTGGCCGCAGTCATTCGTAATCGTAGAGTAATTACTACAATTATGCATATCTTCTGGTGCACCAATCTTCCAGAGGGATCCAGGCTAGGACTAACCCCAGCCAGTCTTTCTGTTATTCACAGGAGTTGCGGGGAGGGGGGGGCTTAGCCCCACGTGCAAATGGAGAGTATCATTTGTGTCCAAACCCCCGCGTAAAAGTTAGTCGATGCCATACTGACATTAATGTTGCATTCATAATAATAATAAAAATAGTACGACGTAGGCACATTTACGATGCAACCTATGCCAACTAACTACCTCCCGAATGATTGCTAGGGGAATAATAATTAATCATGCCACACACCTTATCTACTCATATAGTTACTCATTTTCACTACACTACTGTTTCCAACAACTACTTACATAGATAACCAATCTTGTACAGCAACCTTAATAGGACCCAATGCTCGCAAACCACATATAATAAGTATCCATTTGGGTAAACACATATGACGCGTTACGGGACATAAACCATATATAATAATAAGTGATAACACGCAACCGTTCGGGTAAACACATAGCACTTCATTAGATATAAACGTCACTGCTTATATCAGTCGATATTGCCATTGCAGCCCATTTTTATATATAATCACATAAATGGTAACACTAAATTCGTACCACGCCCCAGCTTAGAGAATACTCGCATCGCAATCAGCTAGTAGGTTCGCAAACGCTATTAATTAGTTATTACGCCAAAGATAAGCAAGCTTACGCCTAGCTACCAACAATACTGCCCCACGCAGACTGCCGCAGCTTGCCCTCTCAAGACTCCGCCACACGGTCTTTTCTTCAGACTTTTATCAATATCCCAGCTGTTATAGAGCCGACAGAAGTTACGAATATTTTAGCAAATATTAATTTGTTGAACGCACATTCAAGTAATACTCACAGCAGGTAAAACCGTTGCCTAACAAAATTCATAAAATAACACTAAAATATGTGCGTTTTCGAAAATAGTTATTTTAAGCTTATTTCTAGAAAAATACGGGCAGTGAATGCATTGGCGATTCAAATGATGATTTAGGGCGGCATCAATTACTTCTCTCGTACAATCTAAAGTGGCATAGGTAACTGGGATTAGGTGTGTTTACGTTGTTCCACATGTGCCTTTTCAATAATTTTATAAATACCAGCGATATTTGGCTTGTTTTATTTAATATTACAATTTACTTTCGGCTTAGACCGTGTCGTTATTTGGGAACTACACCCAGGATTATCCGGTAAGAACTGACCTGTAGCGTGTCTCCCTTTACATGCATTTGCTCTAGAAGCTTCAGCAATTTTTTGCGTAGGCCCTACCTGCCTAAACAGAGCCGTGTGCTTAGGTTATTTAAACCGTGGGGCGAACAAGGATTTCTAGAAGTTTAAGCAATATTTGTTCGTAACTCTGCCTACCTAAATAGGGCTATGTGCTTAGATTATTGAAACCTTGGGGCGGGCAAGGATTTGATCTTAATGTATTTTGTTTGCCAGGCCAATAATACTTAATCGGTTTATGCCTGTTAACTGTTTGTGAACCCATACAAACTAACGTTTCGGAAGACATTGCAGCTTGCATCTACAGAGTGAATAAAACACTGTGTTCAGTGTTCTATTCACGTCTTAAGAAACGTTAGTTTGTATGGTTTCACAAACAGCGAACAGGCATAAGCCGATTAAGTATTATTGTCCTGGCAAGCAAAATACATTAAGATCAAATCCTTGTCCGCTCCAAGGTTTAAATAATCTAAGCACACAGTGCTGTTTAGTCAGGCAGGGCCTACGAACAAATATTGCTCAAATGCTTGTAAAGGCAGACAAGCTACAGGTAGGTCCTTACCTGTTAATGCTAGGTGTAGTTCCTAAATGACGACGCGGTCTAAGACGAAAGTAAATTGTAATATTGATAGTTCGAAAACCTCAAAGAATATATTGTTTTATTTACCTTGTGGGCGATTAATTTAAAATAGGAATGAAGCTGTAGTAAGGGTTCCTATTGGATTTTCGGCCATGGTGTAACAGACTTTTGGCAAATATGGTAGGAAATATTTAATTAAGACATTCTTAAAAGATAATATTCAATAATAATAGGGACGATATTTTGAACAAAACTTAGCAACAGTAAAAGAATCATTTATGTTATGCATAACTTCACTAAAATTAAACAACATTCATTAATTTTTCATACGTATTTTGAGTCCACTAGGTTTGTAAAAGGGGTGTTTCTAAGACTTGTATCATCACTGTAAATGCAGTAAACCACTGCCTCCATTTTTTTACTGCATATGTGGATTTTCATTCACTTCTAAGGTAATCACTTTATAATGTAAATACAATATGCAAATTATAGCTATATAGATCAAATTTCGTAAGATTGAACGGATACTGTGGTTCAGACCCAAAATTTTGAAAAATCCGTACCACTAAAAGTAATTTTGGATGAAGGAAAGGCACTTCTGAAGGTAAATTCTTCGCCAAATCAGCAATAAAATTCTAATGATCAATGGTAAAAGTTTTTGTATAAAATTACTTTGTAACACTGATATGTGGGACTAAAAGTATGTCCTGATGGTTTGCCTCTTCTATTGCTACATTCAATCACAGGTCACAACTAGACTCAACTTGCACTTTTTCAACGGCAAAAAGCAGCAATGGTTATTACAAATCTCGAGGTCAGATGTGAATCTCATATACTATTTAAAAATATATTGTCATATACGTACAGGCCAAAGAAGTGGCTCCACGTTTACAGTGTCATTTTCTGACAAAGTTGATAAAAGGTCCACATTGGGACTGACATTACTAAATTAATTTTAAAATTTGACATTGACAGAAATATTTTATTTTGACAAATAATTTAATTACTCAGAATTTTGAAAATGAATGAAATCAAAGTTTATAATACTTTGTACAACCTGCCAAAAAACAAAACGCTAGCTATTAATTCAGCCGAAGAGCTTTGAAACAAATCTTTTTGGAGTCGGTTCACTTTGAATAATATCTTAATAATTTGTATACAAATAAACAATATGTGTAATTACAAGCTCACACAAGGATTATCACACTGGAAACAATTACTTCGCCCTGCTACAGCTGACCTAAATATATCGAAGATAACAATAAATACACAAGGTACCTTCAGCAGCCTTTCCGAAGTTCTCTGCGCTCCGCACTCCAATCTCTCCTCCCGAACTTAAAACTGGATACTCCAAACAAGTTGTTGATAAAAAGACATTTTCATTTTCAAAAAAGGTTTACTTGTCATGTAGTTTTTCTAATATTACAGTTCTTCTAAATGCTTTAAATTCTAAAAGTATTTTTCTTCCAGATTTTCAAAAATTCAACTTTTTCAATTATTTTTTATACCAATATCAATAACAAAAACAACAGCTAAAATTACCAAGGAAAATTGTAACACCAGGATACTAGTTTTTAAAATAAATAAATTATAACTTTGTCAAATATAAAAACATTTTGATATTAATATAATTTTTTTATAAGCACGACGAAAAACCAAATAAAAACCAAGTCAATCGAATAACCTCACAAGTAATGAAACACTTCAACCCCGCATGTTCCAACACAAATTCCCACACTATTTCTTTTCGCTTAAAAACTCCCATCATAGTACTCCAAATATCCATCAATGTATTAACTTCCTGCATTCCATCCGAATCCTTGTATATTTTATTAAATGTTATTGTTTAATAGGTTCGAGCTTGGCTTGCAATCGGCTTAAATTCATCACCAGCATAATAATACGTGTGTGATCCGGCAAGACACACATTGTTTAACCAAAAAATTACCGAATCTAAAATTGTTGGTAAAACGTACGCAACCCTTCGACTAAACTAAAAGAACTGCAATCTAGGATTCCATGACAATATAGATTATCCAGAAGTAAAGTAAAATTCGGTTTCCGTGTTCACTGAGCATCTGTGTATCTAGACATAATGTTCTATAGCTAAATGTATTCACACCTAGATATAGAATGTAAAAGTCTAACACAATACTAGCTAAGTTAAGTTAAACTTGATCTAGAAGGTTAAAAAGTTAGAAGGGTATAGAAGCTTAAAGAATATACAATATCTATTTTAATTTTGCAGGAAATGTTATAGACATCTAAGAAACAAAATAATGTTTATTTTATGATGTAGATTTGTACTACTGAAGTTAACAAAACAATTATCATAATGCGGTTGTGATAAAATGCTGGTTTAGAAATTCGTATGCTATTGCCTAGCAGGTCTCAGCAAATACGTGAGGTAGTTGCTATAATCATCAACCTTTAATGCGTGCTATAAATGACTAGGTGCATTTATTACATCATCTTTTATTAAAAATATATTCCATTCCATAACTCATTATAATGATCTTATATTGTATAGATTTGATCACTTAATCTACAACTGTATAATTTGAGAAAGTGCACTCATCAACATCAATAGTCTTCGCGGCCTCTTCTCTGTCACCTGTTTGTCTTCAGTACTAATATAGAAACACGGGGGACCTACACTTTAACGTTGAGTCCGAATGACAGAAATTTCAGACAAGTGTTTTAGCATTAAAGTTCCACGGTTGTCAACCGGTTTGGAAAATTATTTAAGGTGGGTTGCAGTACAAGATTTTTATATGTTGTCGTTGTAATGCTGAAGATCTAACCCAAATCATAATCGCAATCTGATTTTGGATAGTTGAAATAGGAACTTGGAATATGGTACATTTGTTACATTATTTAATAAACATCGTTTTCTCCCAAAATTACAAAGTAACACTATAAAATACATTAAAAACTTCTTATAACCCTTCATAATTATTTAAAAATAATCTCTTAAAGTTGGACTTGTTCAGGATTCAACAGTGAGTTACATGTTATACGAGGGAACTCAAAACGTATCTACCTAGCCATGAAACAAAAGAGACACAATAATGTTAATAATTTTATTTTTCGATGTAACATCCATGTATATCAAGGCATTGGTATATACCTTCAGAAAGAAATTCATTTGGCTGACTGGTGAAGTAGTCATCGACGAGCTGTGCTATACATATGTGCTATATCTGGGCTATTAGGTGGGTCCACGGGTTAGGTCTCCTGAAACCCACATTCTTCTAAAACAGGCACGACCTTTCCAGCTTTGAGGACTCGTGCATTGTCATGCAAAAGCAAGAAGTTTTTCTGATGCAAATGTTGGCGTTTTTTACAAATGGCTTTTCTTAGATGTTTGAGAGAGTATTGGCATAAGTAAGTATAGTCTCTCTTGGCATATATCCCATCGACAATATTCCCTCCATGTCCCAGAAAATTGTGCCTATTAACTTCCCAGCAGAAGGTTGATTTCGGCAGTTCTTGGGAGATGGAGAACCCCTATGGACCCATTGCATGGATTCGTGTGTCTGCTCAGAATTCCAGTAATGAACCCAAGTTTCATCACTAGTCACCGTTCGTGATAGAAACTTTGAATATTTCTCTAACGTGGACAAATGTTGGTCGCAAATTTGTTGACGGTGTTATTTTTGTTCCTGAGTCAGGAGCCTTGGATTCCACCACGCTGACACCTTACTGAAGCCTAATTCGTTTGTAAAATGGTAATGACGCTTCGCTCAGAAATTCCTAACTCTGAAGACCTAGTTGCAACATTCAAACGTCGATCCTCCGACACCATAGCCTCAAATTTCTGGAGCATATCTTCAGTAGTTGCATCTGAAGGTCTGCCCGATCTTGAGTCATCTTCAACGGATTCCCGTCCGCAACTAAAATGGTTGCACCAAAATTTCTTCTACGTAGACCGCCATCATCGTGTCATAGATAGTTTTTGGCCCGTTCCCTTCCTTTGTCAAGAATTTTATTACGCTTCGGTGTTCAAGTTTTACAACATTTTTTTTAAAAGCAACTAAACACAATATGTTTGAAACGGGTCTGTACTTGTGCAGATCTAAACAAAATTACATATACAACTATCAAACGCTTGTGAAAATATAACATTAATATCATAGGCCGCTCCGCCACTTATTTCATGGCTAGGTAGATAAATATTTGAGTTCTCCTTGTAATATCAGGAAACCGTAATTTAGTTGTGCTATAATCTGTTTCAATTCTTCTATACGTTTTTAAATGTGACTTCAAATTAAACTCTAATATTATTTTTTATATTTATGTTATCATTGGCCGTTTAAGTTGCGTCATTTTTGATACACTGCCACTGGACTGCAGCTTACAGAAAAGGGTTCACAATGTTTTTGGATGTAAAAGGTCCAATGCTGTAAAATATTTTTGTTCGATCTAGTGAAGATCAATAAATTGCAGTACGTTTAATTGACTAATTTCCATAATATCCCCAAACTGATCCAACTAAATATGTAAGCCCTATTCTAAGAGTAGTCAGTCGGGCAATTTATGTAATTACTCTAAATCCCATGTTTCGGGGAAAGTTTTAAAGGCTACAAGTTGATTACTTTCTTCTATACAGCACGTGTCTCTCTCTCTACCGACACAGCATTTAGTTGTTCAGCCTCAAAGCTCTCAGAAGGGTATTATACGGCCGAGACTGAGATATTCTTGTAATATAATCCGGATTAACAAACCTAATTACGTATTCCACATACAACCGCATATATTCCCCTACACTACAAGATTATTAATACACTTCCTCGTTACGACAACGTGCCAGTTGCGAAAAACTGTGTTGTCTGCGTGTTAGTGTCGAACTTACCCCGCGACCTATTCTGCTAAGTGTTAACCATTAATAATACTGAATGTTCTCCCAATTTCCGCTCTATGACACCTTAATTAATTTTAACCCCCTGGAATTGTGTCATTTACTTGGGATATATCTCAATTCTTTTTGATTTTGGAAAATTTGATTAAATCTTGACTTTACTTCAGATATCGTTGGTATTACTTTTATAATCATTTAAATCGGTTATGGTTTGCTTAATCAATATTTCAAAATTCAAAGTGTACTTGAACTTCCTGTAGACAAAAAACAATAGTAGATCAAGAGAAATAGCCGGATCTTTACGATTTGACTCGTTTGCATCAACAGACACGGGAGAAAATGTATGTAAATATTTTACAGAGAAGTATGATCGATGTAGCCTAAAACTCAGTAACGTGTAAAGAGATTTAAAAAATGTTCAAATAACTGTTTTATATATGCGGGTCCTTCGTAGATAGCAAAAAGAAACGATTTGAGGATTTGTATCTTTGGGCTAAAGCTTATATTTCGGATGCAGCCCCTTCAAAGATATCTTGTTAGCTTAAGATTTATGCAAGGACCCCATCTTAAGATAATCTGTGCGTGAATTGGGGTTGGGATTAACTAAGTGGAACCATAATAAGGCAGATATTAATAGCATGCTACAGTTTATCAATATCAGTATTACATCTAAAATATGTATACTAGATAATTAGCTACTAGCATTACTACAAAATAAAACGGATAAGAATTATAGATGAATTATTAATATAATAGTCCAATATTACCACAAACAAACGTAAACGGAGGTAGTTATTATAATTGGAACTGAAAATATGTACGTACATATGTACTTTATGGACATGTACTAAAGCAACGTTTGAACAGAAACAATATAAAATTAAGGGATGCAAACAAAAACAGGCGAGAAGCGAATTTCATCAAAATAATTGAGTAATAGAGATAATTAGAATTATTTCAGTAGTGCTTTCATTGAATTAAAACCTACTTGAACAGTGTCAATTATTTAAACATATTATTTATTTCTTGAAGTGCTGGTAACAGGTTAAAATTTGATAAGTATTGGGACATCTTTTTTTTATTTTTATTGTGATGTTACATTTCAACTAGTCTAAAAGACTAAGAAGCAATTTTTATCTAACTTAAATTAACTAAATACTAATGTTAAGAATTCACCCACCCGTGGTCCTCTCAGTTCTAATTTGCTACGCTTTATTCGTGTGTTACCACTTCACTTTTGCTCTGCTTTTTTCACTGACTCTTTTATGTCTTTTTACACTAGCTCAAATGGTTTGGTCTTCTTGAGCCTTCTCGCGCACAAATTATTATGCAGAACAAGGAGAAATATAAAAAAGAATTAAAAAGACAAGTGGAAATCGCTGATGTAAGAGAAGACGACAGCATGAACATAAAGAGCAAGAAATTAACGAAAGCATTAAGCAATGCTGGAAAAGAAATTGGACAACACCTAAGAAAGAAGGTAAATTCAGTGTAACAACAAATAAAATCATGGAACAAAGGAGAAAAATGGCGCAAACCCAAGCAAGATATACTGTGGAATCTACGGAGATTAACAAAAACATACGAAGAGCAATAAAAGAAGATCTACAGGAATGGCATGAAAGAAAGGTAGAAGAGACATTAAAAGAGGGTAGTAAAACAAAAGAGTGGAAAAGAAGTAGAGTACTTGGAAAGAATCTTATGAGATTTATAAAAGTCTCAATGGATTATTAATCAATGACCAAGACGGAATACTAAAAAGAACGGAAGATTTTTATAGGCAATTGTACACCTCAAACAAACGGTTGAACGTTAACTTCGATGGAAAAAGAACGAATGTAAATTCAGAAGAAATTCTGGAAATCGAGATATACGAAATCGAAAATGCTTTAAAAGCAATCAAAAACAATACAGCAGCAGGAGAGGATGGCATAATACCAGAGATGTTATAACAAGGGGGAAGCATACAATAAAGCAACTGAAAATATTATTAAACGAATGTTTACATGAAGAAAAAATACCCTAGGATTGGAATAATGCAATTCTCATACTACTACACAAGAGGGGGATAAAACTAAACTGGAAAATTATAGACCTATAAGCCTCCTTTCACAAATATATAAATTATTTACTAAGATATTGACAAACAGACTCTCCAGCAAATTAGACCAATATCAGCCTCGAGATCAGGCCGGCCTCAGAAAAGGTTTTAGTACCAATGACCATATTCAAGTAGTGAGAAATTTCATAGAAAAGACTAAAGAACATAATCTACCAGTGTACTTTGCCTTGGTACACTTTTAAAAGGCCTTTGACTCCGTCGAAATATTAGCCATTCTAACATCATTACAAAATAGCCGCATTGATCACAGATATACAAACTTAATAAAAAGAATTATATGACAATGGAACTTTGACAGTTAAGCTACATGCTAACACAAATGCAATAAAAATGGAGAAAGGTGTGAGACAGGGAGACACCATTTCACCCAAAGTGTTTACATTGTGTTTAGAGGATGTCTTCAAAAAATTACATTGGGAGAATATAGGCCTGAATATAGGCGGCAACAAATTAAATTACCTGAGATTTGCCGACGATATTTTTTTTTCCTCACACATTCATACTACCGTTCCCCCCCGGAACCGCTTACGCATTACTTCAGGGGGGTGCGGGCGTCCCTTACATACTAAACATTCATGCAACATGCACCCTAAACTTAACTAAGCAAATGCGGTCGCCCCAGTCGGGATTCGATCGCCCCAACAGAGCAACTGCATTTACTGTGACCTCGAGTGGCCAATGCGTTCTCGCACTCGACCACCGCGGTCCCTTGCCGACGATATTATACTAATAGCAGATAACCTATCTGACCTACACCAGATGCTGACCGATCTACAGTGAAAATCAAAGGAAATTGGTCTACAGATGAATAAAGATAAAACAAAATAATGAGCAACGAAGAAATAGACGCAAACGAACAGGTTGAGATAGACGACATGGTAATAGAAGAAGTAGAAAGTTATATCTACTTGGGTCAAAGTATATGCTTGAAGAGAAACAGCCAAGAAGATGAAATAAACAGGCGAATTAAGCTAGGGTGGGTCGCATTTAACTCGTGGCGAGAAATACTAAGAAGCAAAATAGATCAGGAATTAAAAACAAAACTATTCAACCAATACATCCTTCCGGTTCTCACCTACACCTCCGAAACCTGGACCTTAACCAAGGAAAATAAACTTAAATTGCTAGTAACGCAAAGAGCAATGGAGAGAGCGATGTTGGGCATAACATTAAGACGTCGTAAGACTAACGAATGCATACGAGGAAAAACGAAGGTACAGGATATAATAGAGAAGATACTTCAGCAGAAGTGGCAATGGGCGGGACGTGTAGCAAGACTTACGGACAATAGATGGACAAAGGTGGTAACGCAATGCAGACCCAGGTTGGGAAGGCGATTTAGAGGAAGACCCCCAATGCGTTGGCCAGACGATATTAAAAGAGTTGCAGACTAGGACTGGATCCAGAAGGCACAAGATAGAACAAAATGGAAATCACTGGGAGAGGCCTACATCCGGAATGAATTGATATAGGCATGATGATGATGATGATAATGTTAAGAATTCACCCACCGATGTCCTCTAAGTTCTAATTCGCCACACTTTATTCATGTGTTACCACTTCACTTTTGTTCTGCTTTTTTCACAGACTCTTTCACGTCTCTTTACACTAGCTGAAATGGTTTGGTCTTCTTGAGGCTTCTCACTAGATCTGTACGTGGTCATGAAGCCTGGTCTCGTGCTTCTAGGCGAGGTTTTTATATCTTCTCTCACGGTTCTTTTTCCTAGATCCTTGTGCATATCACTGTTTCTAGCGTGCTAGGGCGCATCTACGATACTCTTCAGTACTTTGTTCTAGTAATTTTCAATTTGGTTGATATTAGTTTTGCTGGCGTAGCTTTATTTCTATTTTATTCAAGTTTTATTAATCTCTCAGAGATTGATTTTAGCATTTTTTGTTGCTATTCGAACTTTTTTTCCTGTTGTTCAAGTTTTGACATTAGGCTTCGTAGTAGCTGGTTTGTCGAAACTTCTGTTTTCTGTGAAATTTCCTGATTTTCTTTAGTATTTAGTAGAGCTGGGAATGCTTCAGGGTCCCATCTACACAGTGTTTTATTTTCTGTCTTCCTTTCTTTTGCGTTGTTTTGGTTAGTTCTGGTTGCTTCGTTTCTTATCATTTGCATCCTTGAGGTGATAGAGACAACAATGAATTTAGACTAACACCAATAACCAAAATACCTTAATAATGTTGAATCTTATTTATCAAAATGTATTGTTATATGCACATATTTATATTTATGTGTTTAAAATATAAAGTTTTTCTTCTGCTTAAAAGCATTTGAGAGATTCATTGAAATAATATCAACTACGTTTTGATATTCCAACATATTTTTGAAGGCATTTTTTCCTCTAAAATATAACCGATAATTTAGACAAAACCTGTACAACACTATTAAATTAAAATATTTTCAGAAACTAATATAAAATTATTATGAAATGTACAAGATATTTGAAAGTTACTCCCTTTTGATTGTTTTTTATTAATGAATTACATGATGTATGTCACATATCGGTTAAAATGTTTGCGATAAATATATCACAGGTACCCCACATTGTTTAACAGTATTTGAGACACCCTAAATTAAAGCTTTAAATCCGGATGTAGAAATTTTATTAACAATCTCAAATCACGTAACCTAGTGAGCAATTTGAACTATTTAAAATATCTTTATTATTCTAAAACTGCTTAAGAATTCGCAGATACATCGAATTATTTAAAAATATGTCAAAGACCCTATATTTAAAAATTCCAATGAAATATCTTTAATGGTTATAGAAAAATTTTTAACAATCTTAAAATTTACGCTAACTGTTTGAAGGGAAATATTAAGATTGAAGATGTTCCACCAGTATTATAATTAAAATAACAGCGTGTATTATCAAGAAATATAATTCGCATTGTCAAAGTATAGTCAAATTCTTAAAAAATTCATTATCTTTTATAAATGCCATGAGTTATATTTTGTTTCTATTGTATGTATAAATCCTAAGTTGTTTAGAAATTTTTGTATTTAAAATTTTAATGTTCAGACTAGAAGTCTAAAACATTTTACGCAATTACATATTTCCCCACTACCAGAATTTCGTAGAAAAATATACAATCATTTAAATTTTTGTTCCTTGTTTTCAGGAGGATTGAACGCTATAACAATACAGTAAACAATGCAAATCCAAACATTTTCAGTGACGCTTGTTATATCTAGGATTTTGTTGAAATCGAATTGGACTGCATTCCAATAATGTAAATTAAATGCAAGCGTGTAAGATATATTTTATAGTTTCAATGAGTTTCTTCCCTTATTTTATTAATGAGTCAATTTTTTAAACTATATTTTATTATGTAATAATTCTTTGCTGACTGAGAATAGAAATACCATTTCAAATTACCTCTTTCATGTTAATATTATAATTTGAGGGTATAGAAATATCGGCTTGTCTGTAGGAGGAAAAGTATTCCACTGTATTTTAGATTCCCTTTCATATTTAAAAAAAAGACACTTGTATATTTTCAAATTGGAACATTCAGCACGGTATTTAAAGTAGCATTATTTTTCTAACGACAGCCTCAATTTTCATTTTCAGAAAACCAGTAACTGACGACGTAAACTGGCCTATGTATACAAAAGAACACCCCCAATACTTCATTTTCAACGCGGACAAGACAGGAATCGGCAGAGGACCTCGAGCTACAGCATGCGCCTTCTGGAACGACTTTTTGCCCAGGCTGCGAGACAACACAGGTTGGTGATAAAGGTCATCAATTCTCATTTTCGACCTTTCAGATTGTAATATGAAGTTATAGCGGGCATTTATTTTATTTTTTGAATTGCTAGTTCATAATTGCCACTTCCATTTTTAAATTAACGAAACCGCGAGTTCTGCATTCCGGGGGAAACAGAAATAATCTAAACTCAAATGTAAATCCGGGCAATAAATTGACTTTTTCGGTCTATCGCTGGATGGGTTTAATTCCCAGCGTGTATTTTTTTGCGCTGGTTACTCACCGAGGTAAACAATGGGCCCCTGGAGGGCACATGTTGTTTTTGGTCACCTCTTGGTCATCCCAGTTTAGCCTGAAGCCTGCAGAGACCCTTTTAGGGTCACCAGTTCTGTATTTATGGACTCAGACGCTATAAATTCCTCGATAGATCAAGATTCAATAAAAACGACCGTTAGTTATATCGGTGCATGAGCGCCTCACCGGCCCAACAATGAAAAGTAATTTTCCAAGTTTTACAAACTCATTAAGTTTTCTTAGATAACGAGTTTTATAATTCGATCAGATTCCATTATTAGACCGCCTCTTTAGAGTTGGGATTTTGTAATGCCGTACTCAAGACGATCTGTTGTACTCCACACAAGCACTTTTTTATTTTTGGTATTCCAAATCCGCTCCTGAATTTGCAGAGATTTTAAATAAATTTCTTTCCCAGCTATTCAGTGCCTAGGCTAGACTATTATATTAAAACCTTTAAGTTTTCGCCTTTAAATTGGATAGCTATCCGAAGATGTAGGTCGGCCAACATAAAAGTTTTTTGGTTTCGCATCCCCATCCCAAAATGTGTGAACTTTTTATGAAATCCATAACCAGTCCCAGGTCGTTTATTTCGCATCTATTGCTCTTATAACGAATCCTCTTTGCCCCGAAGTTCAAAACTTCTCCTTTCAAAACATATTTAAAGCAATCTACAAACATCTGCTTAGAAGTCTACTCACGTGTTGAAGTTAGAGGAGCGTCCCAATATTTTCGCCGACCCCTACGTCGCCGCGCGCATCGAGTTTGAGAATTTCTAGCCGACATCCCGAGATGTAAGGGCGAATCCCATGGGATGGGGTTTAGATCGATGGCGGAAAGTACATACACACAGACATCTGAAAGTATTGCTTCGGCCCAAAACAAGTTCCAACCCAAATGGTTTTATGGTCGTATTTTCTTGAGCGTCGAAGGCAAAGAACGACCTGACTTTTATATTATGCTCAAATCTTATTATAAACTTTTCATTTCTCGTTTGTTATACAATTGACATGTTTTGTTTGAACATTGAAATAAAAATATTATCAAAAATAATCTCATTACGTTGGAAAAATACAAAATCTATTATATATAGCAATTTGTTCGATTTGAGTGCGCGTTGAATGATATACATACAGTTTGTATGTAGCCAACATAGAGCTTCTTATATCTATGTAGATACAAATATTAGATGCATATTATGTATTGCTTCTAGATTGGCGTTCATCATTTTATGCTTTTTTATATCGTGTGTTTTTTTTAATTTGACGTCAAAGTAGGCGTTGAAAAGTTCATTGTGGGCGTACCACACATCAGCTGTTTCAACCTAACTTCACTCTTTGCTTTTGTGTTGTTTACTTGGATTTCTTAGCTTTTTATGGATTTTTAGACTGCAGTTTGAAAAGTCAGTCTTTTTCAAACTAAATTGTGTATTTCGTTAGTGAAATACGTAAGTACAGTACAGTTTATGTTTATGTAACTGAAACAGAATGTTTCTTTATAGAACATAATTTAACTGTGTGTAATCTCTACCTGTCGGTTGTTTGTGTCTGGTAATGTAAGCTCTTCAAATAAATTGGTTCGCTACGGTAACATACAATTCTCTCAACATGTTTAGTTGTCAGTTAGCACCTTCCACAACATATTAAGAAAGATATCTACTTATCTCTCTACCGTTTGCAGTCTGTACAACAAGTACATGAAGCTGATTACTCTCAGCGAGTCGAATATTGTCAGTGGTTCTTAAGTATCCACAATGAAGATTTATTGGAGAAAAATTTTACACGGGCGAGGCCTGGTTTTATTTAAATTAATACACCGAGGAAGGTGGCTCAGTGGTAGAACGTTTACCTTTTATTCGGGAGGTCTTGGGTTTAAACGCTCGCGCCGTCTGTCCTGACCCAGGGTTTTGGTGGTTCTCCTGGGTCATACAGATAAATGCTGAGACAGTATTATCCACGAAATTTCATCATCCAATTTTCCTGGTCTTTGCTATCCTTACATTTCCATTACTGGCTAAAGGGAGGCTTAGGGTTCCGGTGCCACACCCGACTGATCCCTATAGCGGCCCGTCCCCTGGTAGGGAATGAATCTACATTGATTTTCCTTAATTAGCAAAACATGCGTTAGTGGAGTTCGGAGAAGCCTCATTTTATCGTAGAAACACCTCTTCATCCTCAAAAAATAGAAGTGTGGGCGTAGAATAGTTGGACCATATATTTTTTAAGGTAAAACTAAGACAGAAAATTTTATTTGTTGAAAATCAACGAAGATTTTTGTTCAGACAATTTGACCGCAGAAAGGTATCGACAAGAGATTCTACGGCTCTTTTTCGAAATGTTTCATGACGATGAACTCATATTTGGTTTTTTCCAACAACACGGGGCCTCCGCGCACACAACACATTATAACTTAAATCTTATACGAAAATTTTCCTGCCAGACTTTGCGACCCCACGCCATGCTAATTTTTTCTGTGGCCATATTTAAAGAACTTGTTGAATGTTGTTGAATTTGTTATAAATTCTTTTATTGCAGTTAAGCTGTATGATAGAAATTTACTGTTTATTAAAACTATTTTTAAATGTTTAAATTCGAATGCCATCTTGTTAAATCTGTTAATAAAGGTAGGGATGGGTACGTTTTGTGATATATTCACAATGAAATTTCCAGCGGTGACTTTGACGTCAAATTAAAAACTGACACGATAGTTACACTCTCATTATATTTCTCTATATTACGAGTTAAAATTAACATGTTTCAAAATAACCAACTCGCTATACCTGGAATTGCCTTCACTTTAAATTCCCTCAGCATATTTAGGAAAATGTATTATTTGTACTAACTTTCTAATGTTCCAATAGGCACACTTTATGATCATTTTTGTCAATGTTTTAGAGAAATATTTACTTTTGATAGAGTGGAAGTATATTTTCTGAAATGAAATGCTTTAACGCCGATTGTAACATCATTTCACTGAATAGGAGAAAAATATTTATTCAATTTTCAGAGGTTAGGAGGTAGAAAGCCTATTTGAGGTGCTAAACGCCCGTGAGAGTGGTTTAAATATCACTTCCCCGAATAGGGTGAAAATTTGTCAGCAGCATTCAATATCATATAGTCCTCTGCGCCACATATAAATGTAAAGGCCACCTGTTTAGCTAAGGGAATGCTGTATACAGGCTTTGATTTTTACATCGTTTCTGTAGTATCAGATGGATATTTCAGTGGCTTGTCTTATAAAGCTTGGGCCAGCTGTTGACACCCTTAAAAGCGGTTGAAGTAACCCAACATACATGTATCACAGCAACTCATATTTTTGAATTTTTTATAATATAGAATGGGATTTTAGTTACTTTCTCTCAATTTGATCTCTTACTGTAGTAATTAACAGGTTTGCTAATGAAGCGGCGCGAATGGTTCGCTGCAACAACTAGCGATGTAGGACGTTTCGACGCGGCCGGTTTATGAACGGCCGATTTAGCGCAGACACATTTGAGCACAGGGGGCAATTGGGGAGGTTTGGTGCCCGGACGGTTGCACAGAGGGAGAGTTGGGCGCAAGGACGTTTGGGCGGAAACATATATTAAAATGGTTTATTCTATAAAATCTTTTGTCTTATTGTAAGATTGCTGAATTTATTACTCAACGTTATTGTTATATTTATATTATTTAATCAAAAAAAAAAAAATACTATTTACCTACTTCAAAATATATCGTATGAAAGTATCTACACCTTTGTAGATATATTTTATTAATAAAATAAATAAAATGTTGATGAGTATGTGTTATTTCATATTATGACTAGTGATTTTAGTAGTGTCCCTTTCAAAAAAGTGACTACAATTCGCCAAAACCACCTTATACAACCACCATATTAATATCCATATCAAGTATAAGAATTTAGCTATTATACAAGTAAAAATTGTGCTTTCTCTACGGTCGTGCAAAATTTTAATTGACTATTTATTGTAACTGAAAAACGATTTTTTAAAACTTTGAAACCCATCTTTGATCAACTTAGCCTTGAAAATAAATGCAATAATTCAAATGTCGTTTGTTAATATTAGTAGTGTTTGTAAGCAACACATTAATAAGTTTCTGGCGTTTGAATTTCATTCTTATTTTTAAAACTTCGATATTGAATTGTCATTTATTGCTGAAAATCCGTCCAAGTTTGATCAGCGTTCAGTCCTACAATCTTTATGCATTGAGGGTGTGCAGCCATTTCAGATTCATACGCAAATGCAAGCAGTGTATGGAAATACATGTATTGCGTACCCAACTGCGAAGGAATGGTGTCGAAAATTTAAGAATGAAAAAGAGGGGACTATGGATGAGCCGCGACCAGGTGTATGGTGTACTGCATTAGCAGAAAACAATATGGCATGTGTGGAAGGCCTCATTGTTAGTGTGAGTGTAGGATTTGTCCATAGTATTGTTCGTAATCTGGGTTACAGCAAAGTTTGTTCACAATTGATTGCTCGTCTCTTGTCTACTGAACAAAAATACTTGCGAATGGATTTAGCTGTGCAACACCTCACAGACTACAAGCAAAATGGTGATGACTTTCTTCTGTCAAAAGTTGCTGATGACGCAATTTGGTGCTATTACTAAATGTCAATGCAAATCTGCACCTACAATGAAACTTTGAACAATCTTCATCAAGCAATAAGACGGAAACGTCCAGGAAAACTTATTCGTGGGGTCATTTTGCTACACGACAATGCCAGGCCTCATGTTACTAATGTAGTAAGAGGAAATATTCAACGAAAAAATGAAGGGTTTTACAGCACACCCATCCTATAGCCCGGATCTATCTTGCGATTTTCATATTTTAGGCCCCGCATTTTGAGGCTAACGCAGAAGTACAGATAACTGTGGAAGACTTCTTCAATCAGCAGCGACAAGAATTCTATAAGCAGGGTATACGTTGGTTAATAAAACAATGGGATAGGTGCTTTAACTGTGACGGTAATTATTTGTAATTAAATTGTTGAATACATTTTTTATAAAGCAAAAATGGGTTTCAATTGTAGACACCTTGTAGTATATTATTAATTGTTTCAAATGCCAGTTCCAAGAACTTAAAATCACACAAATACAAATAAGTATACATATTACTATAAACTCAAACAAACGCAACGCTCCTATATTTTGCGCTCAAACGTTCTTGCGCCCAACGGTTCCTACGTCAAAGCTCGCAAGCCCTAACGGTCCTACGTCCAAGCATTCTTGCGTGCAGACGGATCTGCGCCAAATCGAGTTTGCGTCAAACCGACCGCGCCAAATCGACCGCGTCAAACTGGCCGCGCCAAAATGTCTGGTTCCTCAAACCAGCCTACAGGCTGACTATTACCGAGGGAGTATTTAAAAAAACGCACCTATTGGTTTAACTGTACAATATAAAAACTAAACAAGTGAAAAACAAAAAATAAATAGCAAGATTTATTTAATTCAGTAAATGTTCAAAAATGCTTCCATCCACTTCCATATATTTTCTAATTTGTTTTAAAAACAATCTGCGGAATCGAGCAACCGTGTGAGGCGTAATTGATATACACGTTTCCATATTCTATTTTATAAATTATGCTCAATTACTGGAGGAGTTCTGTATACTATTCTGGAATTAAATAATTTTTCCCTTTCTTAAACAATTTTCGAAATTTTTAAATATTTTGCAGACGGTGGACTTGGAGTTGAATAGATCCTGATATACAAATTGGTGGTTGCAGCGGCATTCACTAACAATAATCAACGAATCTGTTTTTACGTTATTTGAAAATATCTTACTTAAAATTTAGCAAATTGACATCTCGATTTGGTGTTGTCTCATAAAAAAGTTACATTGATCGATTAATTTAAATCAAAGAAAAATGTTTACTACCATGTTGTATGAATATTGGGTTGAGTGAACTACTTTTAAGTGGGACGACTTAGCTGGCCCATCCTGAGTATGGATAAATCATATGTTTGATGACTCACTTATTGTTTTCAAAAGTAACTGTGACTATTAGGTATTAATTAAATATTAGTGAGAAATCAAAGTATTCGTTTAACGATATATTTCACTTCATAGTTATAATTGAAAAATCTATGGCTTTTTAATTAAAAATACAGGTTGTTCCACTTCTAGAATTACAAGTAATATATAGGTTAATTTAGAACAACTTGAACTATGAGATAGATCATAACTAGCCCCGCAGGATTCCTCGAATGACCATCATTTTCTCTTATACACAGGAGTTTCATTACATGCTTTTGTGTGTTCCCGGTAAATATGCCGATCAAGATCGATGTTTGATGCTCAATAATCCCAGTAATCCTCAGTAATAATTTTGATGAGCATAAAATAGCTAAATGTCATTTAAATAAAATTTATATACAATGAAGATTAAATTATATATTTTCCAAATTACTGCTCAACAGAAACATTTATGGAGGTCCGCAAAAAGGTTAGGAATTAAATGGCAAACACAGCACAACCTGAATTTTTTCATTATTTAGATGATACGGACGATTTCGTAGCTTTAATATTTTCAGTCCTGTATGTTGCTTGGATACAAGCAGCGCGGTAGACTAGGTTTTAAAAGGAAACGCTGCAATGTATATTTTGTTTTAGGATCAGGCGAGATGCCTTGCGAAGCCAGCGTTGTGGGGGCGGTTTCGTCTCTATCCCCGCAGCAGGCGCCACGTGTAAATTTGATAGTCGCCATCGTCCTAGTATCAGCTTTAACGGCACAGTAAGTCTTTAACCTTTAAGTCGCACGCTTTTCCAAGAACTGGTAATTCTAAACTGTTGCATTTGCTCGCTTTCTTAGAAAAACTTGAAAACTAATCTTCGGGCTTAAGCAGAAAGGGTAAAAGGAAGGAAAAGGCAGTTAATTAAATTACTTTTAAGTTTAATCAGGAAGCTGACACTGCTTCCAGGTCAATGTGTATAAAAATATTGAAGTCAGAAACATATGTTTACAGGCGTTCCATTATATCTTAGCTTTAACTCCGCCTACGCTAGGTATTTAACAACCAGTCGCAGGAAATGGAATATAAGCTACAGGTTTACCCTTCCTCTTCTTACATCGCCTTGTTTGAATCGAGTGTAGGCAACGAATATGCACTTGAATATGATACAGACTAATTTAAATAATAAAAGCACGAAATAAAACTTATGATTAGTTTGTAAATTAAATTCAATCTACGAAAAGATTACTTGTGCGGAATGAAATATGTGGCAAAACAGGAACATAAACATGTTTGACAATGGGCTTGTTCACTAGCATAAAATTTATATGATTTGAGAAGTGTGTGTGTGTTAATTTTTTGTGAATAAATTAAATTTAAATATAGTAATATACTATAATACATAAAATAAATTAACTTCTTAATTTAAGAAGATACGTTAATGTGAATATTTGATAAATATTTTAAAAGGAGCCTCAAATATGTCAACGATGATCGAATATCACTGTCTCAACCGCTAAAAATTCTGATTTCTCGAATTACATTTAATAGCCGGTAATTTATAATATGTGTAATACATAACTATTAACATTTGTTCCATAGAACTTGCTGTATCATTCCGCAAAATTTTAATATATTTTGTCAAAAATATCTCGAGGTTACGTTTGTCTTATGACAAAGAATTTTTTGAGAGGTTTAAGTCATTTGCCCTCGGGGAACTGTGGTGAGGTAGTTTCGTATCCTTCATAAAAAGGACAAAATACGGGTCATATAAAATCAATTTTTGTGACAATCAGGAAAAGGTGAACGAGCCCATTAACCACCTGCGAGTTGTCAGTATGATCTCCAACATAACTAATTCAGAACGATTTTGACCTTTATCTGTGGAAATTTAACTTTTTGCCATAAAGCAGTGGGCGGAATTAAAAGCAAGATATAGTAGTCCAATTTGATTGTGTTATTTAGTCAAATAGAGTGCTTATAAAAGCTTTACATACACCTACTGTCAGATAATGTTGAGCAAAAGCGGCATCAACCATTTCTATATTTTAAGAGTTAGAGCAGTCGATTTCAAATGGAAAAGAAAGTTAAAAACAGGGAACTACAGGAAGTTTCAGTAACTGAGGTAAATTAGACCCGGGGGCTTGTCCTGTATCAACAAATTGTTTACAGTTAGTATTGCCCTGGGATATGTACCAAAGGTTTAGAGAAAAGCGAAGGTCTCCTAACATGAACCATCTACATTCATTAATTTTGCATAAGTTTCTTTTCTAAATTAAACGATTGGTTAATCAAGTTTTCAACAATATATTTAATAGTTTCATTCAAAAGACCAGTGACTGGGGAAACCCGTACTAGTTTGTTAAATAACGATTTAAAAAATAACATTAATCAGGAGGTAAGTATCAACACTTCAGGAATTAATAATTAAAAATATTCACCATGTTAAAAGGATATGCTTGTATTTTGAGCTTCATACTTAAGAAATTCCTTACCATTAGAATATACATATAAAGGGTGGTCCAATAGTATAAGAAGGAACGATTGTGTTTTAATTATGAAAATATCAAAAAATGTTATTAAGTAGACATTTTAAAAATATTTTTGATTCTACAAGGTGTTATTATATTCTCTATGCCTGTTTTTTCTCTTATCCTCGTATTTGATTTGTGGTATCTTAGTGTGAGATATTAAAGCTCATAGACATTCATGGACAAGACAAAAATAATAAAGATAAGTATCAAAAAATACAAAAAAATATTCGACAACAAATTCGACAAGCGGAAGAAGCATGGGTTTAACAAATATGTGAAGAAATGGAAAACCTACAACAGAAGAATGATATGCTTAATTTACATAAAAAGTTAAAGAGCGAGGAGGAAAATTAAAACAGAAACAAATATATTACTTACTGGACGATAACAATTTAGTAATATCTGATATCGAAGGAAAATTGAAAATGTGGAAAAACTATATACAGGAATTATTTAAAGACAATCGACATACAAACAAAAGTCAAAGTTTTGAGAGGATAATGGCTTTGACGTAACAACGGAAGAAATTGAAAACGCTCTCAATATGAAAAGCGGCAAATCACCAGGATCAGATGTACTACCAACAGAAGTTCTTCAATTATCCAAAGATCATTTAAGTATCCTGCGCGATACGTTCCATAATATCTACAGAACAGGTATATTTCCAGATGAACGGTTAGTTTCAACTTTTGCTGCTATTCCCAAAAAGGCAAATGCAAGACATTGTAATAAATACAGGACTATAAGTTTGATGAATCAGAGTCTTAAACTGCTTTCAAAAATTATACACCAGAGAATATATGAAAAAACAGAAGAGGATAATTACAATACGCAGTTTGGTTTTAGAAAAGGCTTCGGAACAAGAAATGCACTATTCGCTTATAATATATTAACATAACGATGCATGGACGTGAACCAAGACGTCTGTGCAGGTTTCTTAGATTATAATAAGGCATTCGACAAAGTAAGACACAGCCAACTCGTTTAACTTCTGGAAAACAAGAACATAGATTTTATAGTATTTATATTATAATTAAAAAGCAGTAATACGCGCAGACGACTAAACAACTGAAGAGATCGAAATAAAAAGGGAAGTCAGACAGGGATGCATTTTCTCGCCGACATTGTTTAACTTCACATATTCTAGAAAGCACTCACATATGAATCCGCGGGTATCAAAATCAATGGAATACCGATTAATAATGTAAGATATGCGGATGATACCGCTATTATAGCTGAAACCCCAGAAGATCTGCAAAGAATAACGAACAAAGTTACCCAGACAAGTGCAGAACTAATACTAAACACTAAAAAGACGCAGTTTCTAGTTGTAACCAAACGAACCACCAGAAACGCCAATTTGTATATTAAAAACGAAAAGATTGAGTAAATACAAATATCTTGGAACAATAGTAAATGATAAGAATGAATATACAAAAGAATAGAAAAAGTGAGAAGCGCATTTATAAACATGAAAAAGACATTCTGCTCTAGGGACCCGTCGCTGAAATTGAGAACTAGATTAGTTAAATGTTATATCTATTCTACACTTCTATATGGAAAGCAAGCGTGGACTGTAAACAAATACTATATGAATAAAATAGACGCTTTCGAAATGTGGATCTACAGAAGGATCCTGAAAATCGCATGGACACACAGAGTTTCTAAGGTGGAAGTGCTTAGAAGAATGAATAAAGAAAAAGAAATCACATTTAACATCAAACAACGAAAGTTACAATATTTTGGGCACATTATGCGAAGATAGAAATATCAAATTTTGCAAGTTATTATGCAGGGAAAAATCCAAAGAAAAAGAAGTGTTGGTAGAAGAAGGATGTCATGGCTGAGGAACCTACGAGAGTGGTTCAAATGCAATTCTACTCAATTATTTAGAGCAGCTGTATCCAAAGTAAAAATTGTTATGATGGCAACTTCGTAGTGGAGTCGGACGTGAAGAAGAGAAGTGTTACTCTCAAAAATTTTCTTTCTATTGCTCTCTCAATTTGTTTATTATTTCTTTCCTGAATACCCAGGTCTCGGCTTCGTAAGTCACTACTGGTAAAATACACTAGTTATACAATTGAAGCTTGAAGTATAGCAGTATTTCATTTCAGATATATCTTTTAGCTATCCGTGCGCTGCCCACCCTTGTCTAATTTTTCTGGGTATTTCTATTTATTGTTTTCCTTTACCAATCGTCAGTATCTGACTTAAATATACATAACTTTCTACCCTTTAGATCTGATTGTCCTATTTCTACTGTTTGCACTTCCTGATCTTCTCTCGCGTTTCTCATATACTTAGTCTTTTTAAAATTTAGTTCGAGTTCCATTCTTGCTGAAGTTTTGTGTATGTACAACTTCTAGCACACCTATTAATCGATCTTTCGTTTTAGCAAATAATACAACACAGTCTGAAATCCATAGATCATCTAAGCGCCCTTCTTATGTATTAATGGTACAATATCATTTGCTCATGTGCCTGGTATATCCTCTTTTTCTAAGCAAAGGCAGTTTCATTAACTTTTGCACTATTACCTCCCCACCATCTTTTAGAATTTCTAGCACTATATCATTGTCTCCAGTCGTTTTTTCATATTGAGATTCTTTTAAAGCACTTTCAATTTCTTTGGTGCTCGTGGACGGATATCCTTTAGAATTTACATTTATTACTATTCTTTTGCTTTCCTTTTTTCGGTATCAGTTTCTGCTTTTGGTTTATATAGTTCTTCATAAAATGTATCTACGAGTTTTAAGACTTGGCTTTTATCTTTCACAAGGTCTCCATGTTTTGTTTGATAGTTCTACTGTCACCTTTTTATCACCCATTTGACTTCGAAATATCTTCATACCTTTGTGCTATTCTAATACATTTTGTGCTAGTTCCGTTTTGTATATTAGTATGTCTGATTTTGCCGTTTCTTTGACTGTTTTGTTTATTTCAGCATCTTCGACCTTGCCTCGCTAATCTTCTGTTATTAAAAGTCTCTATTTTTCTGACATCTTCGTTGTTTCACGGCTTAAATTTTTTTTACAGAGTTGGTTTTATGTTCTTTTTAGCTGAGTCGGCTATAATATTTACTATATTATTGTTCATTGTATCTATGTCTTGGTCTTCTGTTTAGAATGCCTGTATGTGTTGTATTGCATATTTTTTTCATTATCTTATATCTTCTTCATTTTTCGTTTATCTTTATTGCAGCTGTCACTAATAAAAGCTACAATATTTTTTTTTAGAACCCTCTGTATACTTTTAATTTTTCGGGTTCTCGAAAGTAGGTGATTAAAATTATGTATAATGTCCTCTTGTAGAGAACGAAGATAATTGATTACAATTAACCGAGATTAATATTGGTCCGACGACCATTTAAAGCTTGCCTTCATATAGGTAAGGTTTTAAGCGTTTAAAGTTATTAAAGTTTATTAATTAAACATATATTTAATGTAATGTAGAAGTTTCCAAATTTTCAAGTAATGCTTAACGTTTTGTTGATCATAATCCACTTACAAATGTATTATAAATGTGAAATCATGTTGACATTCTACAAAAATATAACTGTTCCGTTTAGGAAATTTGACAATGCATTTTGACAGTATTAATCACGCTGCTGTAGAATGCGTTCAGTTGTGTTTTAACAAACCACGTGGTTTTGAAGAGAAAGATACATTAATTTTTTTTTAAATTAGCCGAATTGTCAGAGTTCACTACAAGTGAACACGGTAACAAATTGGGTAACGCAGAAAGCACTAAAATTATATTTTTCCCTCATTCATTCATTATCATTGACAGTCTTTTCGTCCCACTGCTGGGCATCGGTCTCTTCTCTCCACGTCTTTCTCCTCTGCGCTAAGGTAGAAACATGGGGGATCTACAGTTTAGGGTCGAATCCGAACAACAGAATTTTTTTCTTATCTTATTAATAAGATACATTTAAAGATCACATTGTAGAATTAAAAATGTTTCGGAGTTGTGTAGCTTGTAGTTCTAGATAACAATGTCTTAATGAAGTATTTGACTATTTTCAAGCCCAATCCGGTACGACCACCCTGTATATTAAGTGTTCATATACTTCGCCATTTCATTCAATAGATAGTTTTAATATTAAAACGTAACAGTCTAAAATTGTAATTAAAACAGGTCATTAGTATCATTCCAGTGTAAGTCTTGCTTTTCTCAGTTTTTTTTTTTTTTTGTAAATAGATACAATTTCTGACATATTCCTCGGACGTGTGTGTACGTTTGGTTGCA
>JABXWE010004091.1:0-33648 GCA_014611495.1 Limonius californicus
CTGTTGATATTAAGTTGGTAGTAATTGCATGTACATTGGTAGCGTCTCATAAAAAAAGGTAACTTAAAAAATAACGAGTTACTTTGTGGTAACTTAGTAACTTATTCAAGTTACTTTTATAATTCTGTAACTTAGTAACTCACTTAGTTACTTTTTTGCCGAGTAACTGATTAACTTACTTAGTTACTTTTTTAGAGTAACTTACCCAACACTGACTCATTGCAGCCGGTACCCGCCAAAAAGCGTGCTGGAACTAGCCGGCGTTGTATTTTGTTACATTTTCGGGCGGTACCAGCCGAGCTGGTAATTGTATCGGCCAATAGATTTGCGTCTTTTGCAGACACTTTATTTTTATGTCCTCGTAGACAGTACAGTCTGCTGCATTTATGCATTTAGTTTACTTTAGTTTATTTCTATGATGGCAGACGACAACACCGAAATATTTATCGATGCTGTAAAAAATTTTCCATGTTTATATAATCCACAACACAGTGGATATAAAGACGTGGAAATAAAGCGGAATGCGTGGTTAGAAGTAACTAAAGTGTCGGCAATGAAAGACGGTAAGTTTACAAAATTTACTTTATTTTAAATAATAAAAAATAAGTAGGTATGGTACATAAGTTCGATCGCATAATGCAACTTACTCCAATCTGTTAATACGCTGTAATTGCCATGGGACAGAACCATTTGGAGAAGTAAAGTAATTAGCAAACTTGTCACGAATTTCATAAGCAGCCAGTTTTCCCCTAGATTCTATATCTTCAAAACCATTAGTTTCTATAGAAACTTCAGCTAAGCCCTTGCAGTAACATTTGCCGGATTACTTTTGCCGCGCATGAAATTGTGTAAGCAGCAAGTTGCCTTTACAATTTTTATAACAGTTTCAACATGCATTTGAAGAGGTCTCCTGTAGACTTTATACTTTTGTGCCATGATACCAAAACAATTTTCCGATACTCTTCTTGCTCGGCAGTGCCTATAATTATATATTAATTTAGATTCATCTCGCGCAGAAGCTCTTGGATATGGGCGCATCATATAAGATGATAGTGAAAAGACTTCATCTCCCACAATAACAAATGGCATAGATATATTTGTGCCTGGGAGCACTTTATCAGGTGGCATGCCAAATTTGTTATCTTCAAGTATTTTGCCGATCTTTGAATATGCTAGAATACTTGAATCAGAATTTCTTCCATACGAACCAACGCAACGTCAATTGCAATAAATTTATAATTGGCATCCACCAACGCCAACAAAACGATCGAGAAGGTTTTTTTATAATTAAAGTACATAGATCCACTATTTCTTGGGCATTCTATTAAAACATGTTTCCCATCTATAGCTGCTACGCAATTAGGGTACTGCCATTTTCGTTCGAATTCTTCTGCAGAACTTCTTAGTGCACCCTCGTTTGGTTCTGGCATAACTATTGGCTGCAGTCGCTGCCATAAAGTCTGGCACACTTCCTTCACGATATTTGATACTGTCGTTTCTCCCAAACGAAAACTAAACGCTATGGAGCGATAGGAATCTTCAGTTACTAAAAATCTGAAAATAAAATTAAACTCGTTTGTAACAAATATGCAGGATGTTTTTTTTTGTGTAGATGCAGCATCCAAATTGAAATGGAAAAAACTACGGGACTATTATAGAGACTGCCTACGTAAATTAGAGACCACTACTGGGCAAGCCAAGAAAAAAATAAAAAGATGGAGTTATCTGGAGCAAATGGAATTTCTGCGACCAACATTGATTCATCCCAAGTACATACCAACTTTAACGTACGATAACTTATAATAATTTCACATTGTATTTTTACAGCACACATTCAAATATGTTATCTGAGGAAGAGGGCGACGGCGACATCGAGGTGGAAGATGACGAAACTGAAACGCCTCGGTTAACTGAAACTCCTCCGCCAAATGAAACCCCCAGGTTTGTTCCGCGAAATGCAATAAAAATGAAGAATTCTGAAAATTGTACAGAAAACGTCATCATGGAATATTTTGCACAGAAAATGGCACAAAATAAACCACAATCGCAAGATCCCATCGATTCATTTTTCAAGGGAATATCGGACACTGTGAAGAAATTGCCGCTGTTGTCTCAGAATGCAATCAAATTGCAAGTTTCAAATATTGTTTTCGCTGAGGAACAGAGAGTATTGCAAGGCCAGCAGCGGCAGCAGCAATATCCTATACATCATGAACCATTGACTAATGAAAATATATACCGCTTTGGGCCACACTCAACTCTAACCTACCAATCACCACCCCAAAATAATAATTAATTGTACGTTTACTTAGAAATAAAATCTTTAGTTTTCCTTAAAGGTAGTTTCTCTCGATTGGAAATAAGTAGTACATTGAGGACAATAAATTGTGCACTGCTAATACATTTTTTGTTCGTGGTGGTACAAATTAGAAAATAGAATAGAATAGAAATATTTATAACATAGTTTACTAACCTTATGCACACAGCAAGTCTTTCTGCAGGTGATACAGGTATGCGAAATTGTGTTCGTTCTTTTTCTATATCATTGTAAATTAAATTTAACACTTCTTCAAAATCTTCTTTATTCATTTTGAAATAATTCCAGTACTTTTCAGCGTCATTTTCTAATTCTGCCGCCAAATTACAAAAATCTCCTTGTTCTGTCCTTCTTTTTAAAATATCGTGTACCCAATATCTTTTTCTCATTCGCTGTCTCTTCTTTTTTTTTAAAACCAAATAAGCAGCAAGCACTTCTCCTTCACTACTACTGGAATCCATCTTTGCATCCATCTACTGCGAAATTGCGGCAAAGACTGTACTTATTTGTAAAATAGTAAATTAACCAGCCCTAGTGTGTGTATAGCAAGCTACTACCAGTCACCAGCTTGAGCTGGACCAGCTCGGCTGCACCAGCCTCAGTGAAATGCGGCCTTTATGTTTGCAATCACCTTTGGGCTCTCGCAATCTTAACTCAATGGAACGACCAGTTTGTCCGATGTAGTTTGAGCCACAGGAGCAAGGAATATTGTAGATCCCGGCTGATTTTATGCCCAATCTTATCAGTAGTGCCTTTACTGTAAGGTAGAAAAGCTAAGCCTTCCGGAGGTGCCAGTGCTTTGACAATGCTCGGGTACTCGCCAGAGTGCCTCATTACTTCCCTCGTATCATACGTGAAGCTATTGAAATTGAAAAACAACCTAACAACATAAACAGGGAGGATGGTTTTAGACTCAGTAAAGCTTTGATTCCAGTAGTTTATCCTCTAAGGACTCCTAAGCATTATCGATAACGCTCCACCGGAACCGTCTTTGCCCATCGGTAATAGCCAACCAGAACTCCGTCGTTCTGCCTGACTTGCTCAAAAAGGTTTAAATACCTCCGCTTCCCGGATTTGAGTTCAGTGTTCTATTCACTCTGAAGATGCAAGCTGCAATGTCTTGCGAATCGTTAGTTTGTATGGGTTCACAAACAGCTAACAGGCATAAGCCGATTAAGTATCTATTATTGTCCTGGCAAATAAAATACATTAAGATCAAATCCTTGTCCACCCCAAGATTTGGGCAGGCAGGGCTTACGAACAAATATTGCTCAAACTTCTAGAGCAAATGCTTGTAAAGGCAGACAAGCTACAGGTCGGGCCTTACCTGATAATGCTGGGTGTAATTCCCAAATAACGACGCGGTCTAATCCGAAAGTAAATTGTAATATGTGCAATTTGTTTAATAATTGAAATCTCTTCGAGGTAATCACTGTTACTTAGAGGAACTGTTAGAGCTCTATGTATCAATAACAAATCAGTGGTAGAGGAGCGAAGCTTTGGATGTAATAGTCCGAAAGCTTCTCGGTTCGAATCTCTCCCGGTCTCCATTTGCCATTGGGGATCAAATTGATGGCACTCCTCGTATTACGGTCGCATTCGAGGAGTAACAAGACCATAAACAAAAACATTCACACACAACAGGCAACACGGTAACCCGCAGAGTCGGGCCCTGTTGTGCATAGCACAAACTTGCTTAGCTTTACCTCATACCGCCTCGACACTGCTCAAGTGGTACAAATGAGGATCATGATAATGAATGAATGAATGAAATTGTCTATTATTATTATTAAAATATAAGTATAAATTTCAACGACGTAAGGCAACAACAGTTAACATATTTAAAGCAGTGTTTGACCAAAACTAGTTAATTAGTGGTGATGTTTTTGGTTATGGATATTTGATTAAACGTCTTATTAAACTTTCCTTTGCTATGTGGTTTGTTTATACACATATCTGATATTTAATATTATATATCTACATTACCAATGGGAAGATATTATTATATGTAAATTGGTTTGGTTTCGTATAAGTTGATATACATTTTAAAGATTTGCTGTCTTAGTCTTAATTCATAGGTCCTGTGTTTAAAATTTACAAACATACTAAAGTACTTTGTTAAGTATCATAGTTTTACCAATAATTAGGTTATATACAAAATAGAAGATCTTTATCTATAAACATTATTAAAAGGACATACTAGTCATACTTTGATAGATTCAAAATTTCACTGTATAACTACACAATTCCCAGAGCGGTGTTGCGTAACAAAAAGGTTAAGCTGAAGGTGAGGCAGCAGGAAATATAATTTAAGGTTCGCATAAGATTACTGATATTGGAAAATGTAACAGGATGTACAGCGGCATGAATAATATTTCACTGTTGTGAAAATATTATCTCCAAACTTGTTCCCAAAAATTATCATACCAGTGAATTATAGATTTATCAATTTTAATAGAAGAATATATATTTGAAACTCTATATTGTTCTTTGTTTTAGGAATATTCCTATTTATTTTGCCTCTATTCTATGGACAACGAGAGCTAACGCTGGGTCCATCTTTTGGGCGGTCGTCCTGGTGGTCTGTTTCCAGTTGGTCTTTGTGTTTTACATATTTTGGTTATTCGATCGCCGTACATCCTGTCTACATACTGATTTCATTGTTTTCTTCTCTTCCTTGTCCACTTAACTACGGCTTGAATATTACTGCGTTTTTCATTGATATATTTGATTGTTGATCTTGTATAGATATGTTTAATATCATTCGCAGTATTTACATTACTACTATTCGTAGTTTTGATAATTTTAAAATATTTTAATTTTACTTTCTGTAGGTACTCATATATTTATTACCCCAAATAGTACGTTTTACGCTGCTATCAAAAACATGCATGTCATTTTCCGACATAGTCCCCATTACGTTTCGTGCTTGTCCTCCACCGTTTTGGAAGTGCTTGAATACCCGAAGAAAAAAATTCTCAGGCATCATTTGAATCACTTCATCATTACTCAGAAATTAATTATCACCTGCCTATTTATGTGGACCAAAGACATTGTAATCACTTGGGGCGAGGTCAGGACAATAAGGAGGATGTGCTAGACACTCGAACGGTGGGAACCATCCAATATTTGAAATATTGGATAATTCCCACCGTTGAACGCGCAGATGTGGCCACGCGTTTTCGTGCTACAAAAGAATGCCAGGACTCTGATGGAAGGCTTGAGACGAAGGTAGCTCAGCGGTAGAACGTTTACCTCTCATTAGGTTTGAACACGTCTGTCCTGACTCAGGTTTTTCGTACTTTTCCTGGGTCACAGAGGTAAAATGCTGGGACAATATCATCCACAAAATTTTATTATCTAATTTTTATGGTCTTTCCTATTCTTACATTCCCATTACTGGCTGAAGAGGGGCTTAGGGATCCGGTACGGAACCCGACTGACTCCTATAGCGGCCCGCCCCCTTGTGGGGAATGAACCTACGTTGATTTTCCTCTTCTCTAGATAATCTAATAGAAAATGATCTTATTGATATAACTCAAAGCTATTTTATGCTTTAAACCTAAAAAACAAATTGTTAAAACCAAGTAGAGGTCATGTTCAATTAGTATTTGTCATCTCCGTTGATTTTGTCTCAGTTGATCTGGTGTCTAGCCTTTACATTATCTGTTTCTTTTTGTTTCTTCGTAGTCGTAATAATTGTATGGAGGTATTAGAGGTATTTATCAAACTTGACTGTGAGTTTTTCACCAGGAAAACAATAAAATATGAGATTTGTGTATTATGTTCGACAACTGTCAACTAATATGTAATTTTGGAGGAAAATAAACTTTTCAATTATATGTGTTTTTATGAGTAATATTTGCATATAGGCGTGAAGAACTTTATAATATGATTTTGGCCATCATTAATTGTAATGTTATATGTTTAAGGTGATTTATGTTTAAAATGATTATACATTTTGTTAAGAAAAAAATAATTGATGTACCGTGTGAGGTGTCAAAACATTCTTTAGTAAATAAGAAATACGGCTAGAATTTCAGTTTTGATGTAAATGATGTTTTCGAAAAGTCATTTAAATATTTAAGATTTGGTTAATTTGTGTTCTGCTTTCACATTAGTTAAGGAAGTCACATGTTTTTTTGTAAATGTACTTATTTTCGTTTGTATTATAATGTTGTCACGATTACTTGTTTGAAATAAGGAGAAAATAACGGGAACTTGAAAATCTCAACGTGAACAGACGCTCGTCTGGCAAGGCAATTAAAATTGTAAGTTTGTGTGTTTATTATATCTTGTTTCATTAAAACTGTGTTATTAAGTGTTACGGTTCAAGTCAGCGTTATTTGTTACTATCTATGTGAAAAATGAATACAATTCGGTAAATTAGCCGAAAATCAAGAACTTGGGGGCAGAGTATCAAATTGGCGTCAGTTTTGTTTGTATCTGCGCTTGACGTTTAAAACGTCAACAAACTTCAAGGTTAGGAATCATCTACAAGTTGGATAAAAGTTCAAAACCTGTTAACTATATATTTGGGAGGTTTTCGCATCTGGAACTGCAACTGGAATAGCAATCGAATTTAATATAAAATAAATTAAAACAAATAAGTAACATCAAATTGAACCCCGAGTAGCCCAGTGGTAATACGAAGTCCTCGACTCTAACCTTGGGATAGGCCGAAATTTTTCTGTAATTCCTTAGGTCGGTATCGAGCTCGGTAATCCATTCGACGTTGGGTTACAATTAACGACGCTTCTCCTAATCACTGGCTAACCAGGAAAAGTAGCAAGACCACACACAACATCATTCACACAATTAACACAATTGGTGAAAATGGGTAGAGCGAATGTAGTTGAGGGGAGCGGGAGGCGCGTGATGCTAGTCTAAAGGGGACCCATTACCTTCAATTAATCCCGAATGTATGAATGGCAACCTCGACACCGTAAGGTAAAAGAGGAATTGATAAAGAAAGAAAGAAAGAATGTAACATCAAGTTAATAATAACTTGAAAAGTGAAGCTTTGGAGTTATACGCAGTAAATAGTATTTGGGTTAATTACCTTGTGAAACGTTTTTACGAATACGAAGATACTCAGTCCAAAGTTGTTCTGTGAGGAACGTAGCAAAAAGCAAGAAGTGATGGACTTTCGTTTTGAAGTTCAAGGTCAACAGGGCGCAGGAGTGTCATGATAATTTCATCGAGTGAATTTTACTAGAAGAAAATAAGCAAGTGCTTCTATGTGAAAAGGTGGGTCCGTTTGAAAGTGTTTTGTTAAATTAGACCTTACTATTTATTACTATTTATATGTAACTTTGTCATTTAGTTGTTAAAGTTGTTTAAAGTTTTATAAGGAAAAACTTAGATAATTCGATAACATTTACTTCATTTCTTTGTTGCATCGAAAGTGATGTTTACTTCCTTGTATCCTTCACCTTGATCATTTAACCAGCGCAAGAGTTTAAAGGTTATACAGAAGTTACCAAATTTATATTATAAACCCTGAGATAAGTGTTCTTTTAAAGTTTATGTTTGAAATGTGCACTTTGTGTTTCAGCAACTTGTAATTTTTTTGCATATGAAAGGGAGATCATCTTTATTACGGGTGCAAGTAAAGCAACAATTCCTTTTTTTTTTCAAACGTAGTATTTTTGTCGCTTCATTGTGAAGCTCATATGTAGATCCCTCAATAAAACATCATAATAATATGTTTTGCACTCCAAGAACCTGTAGAAATATTTAAAAATATTAAGGTATGCACGAGCAGGAATTTGCAGAAGAAGATATTTTTAAAATATGTGCAGAAAATCTGCTACAGCAATTACTGTTACTAATTTTGCACCACTTATAAAAAAAATCTAGGAAGCTAAAAATGGAATGGGAACTTCTGAATTAATTCATTGCTTTCTAGTAGGTACACTTTCTTATTACAATTTTTTGTCATAGAGTTGTGCTATATAATAGAGCTCATTTATAAGGGGTAAAGTGTATAAAATCGCTAGAATCGCTGACATTAAATATAAAATAATTAAAAATGTACACACCGAATCTAGCGATTCATAATTCAGATATGTATGCAGAGGAAAATATTCAAGTATGGGAAAGTTACATCGAAACAATTTTTTTAATAGAAAAATATGTTGTACGGCCGAGAAATCACACATTCCTAACATTCACATGTTGTGACATCAAAGTGTAATTTTAACCGTTTCTAAAAGTCTGCAACGAACTACCCGTATTAACCATCAAGAACGAATTTAATTAAAACTGTATAACGTAAATAAAACAAGATTTCATAACGGTGCTTTTAAAATGTGGCGGATACCGTGGCAAACTATTTAAAATAATCCTGATATATCCCATATGTATGCAAATTTGCCTCCGTGATCTTATTTGGAAATAACGAAGATGTTAGTTAGTATTTTATACGTTTTCATCAACATGGAGTTGCATTTAAATGGTTGATGTAAATGTTACGGAAACATCAAAATTGCGTATTGTGTCATGTGTGACAAGGTAATGAGGTTAACTTACGAGTGAAGATTATTATATTGCAAATTATTGCTAGGACAAACCACAGTTGTTTTAAATATACGTTTGAGTTGGAAATAAAATTTTCCAACAAGCTACCGTTTTCAGTTTTGTTATGACACCGTACGATTTATGATGTAGTATAAAAAGCACGTTTTTACAAATTTAGTAGCTGTCGATTTTCGTTTTTCAAATGCTTGCTTTCATTTACAATTCTGGCTCGGTATATACATAGATCGGTGCTTGTAAAAATTCGTCCGGTTACTTTCGCGTTTTAATGGTCATTTTTGGCGAGATCATTCTTGATAGTAAATTCCGAAAACAGCCCAAAGAAGACAATAAAATAAATAAACTGCCTTTTCTGCAATTCTTATATTATTTTAAGACATAACTTTTCAAATAACCAATTTCAGTAAACTAGGCAGATTTCGCTAAGAAAATAAATACTAATTTATTGGTCAATAACACTATTAACACATCTAATTGCCTTTAAATTACTAAGTTACCACATACGGAGTTTGCTATGCTTAATTGGCTGTAAAAATTTATTTGTTTGCTTTAATGGTTCGTACGGAAATTAATTAATTGTCTTTCGAAACGGTAAGGTGTATCGTCTAAATATATGGGCATGCATGCCTAGCAAGAAGCATTAATTAATGCCAGGAATGACATTTAATTGTTGGAACAAATTTCAAAATTTTACGAGGCGACATCTATAAAATTAATTTCTAGCATGCACTACAAATATCAAAATTATGTCAAAGCCATAATATCAACTTTACGTGGTACTTCGATCCACCTGTATTTAATGAAGACTTCTTAGTTAGCATTCACGACAATGCCTACATCTTTTACTAACTTTAATTGCCCATAAAACCTGAATTATTTATAGCTTTAGCACGAGCTTACTTTCTGCTTTGTGTATCTGAATGAATATAGGTGTCTGTTCAGTAAACGTGTGATGTTACCAGAAGCTATAATAAAATTGCAGGAAAAGTTGTCAGATGAATTTATTCGGCTGTAAATTCCTTTATAAAACGAAACATTACCTATTAGTCTTGTCTAAACAAACATTCTCTTGTAAGTTAAGGTTTTTCATTTTGAAAGACACTGAAAGGAAGTACAATTTATTTAAGTATCATTTTGAATTTATATCAGCACTATTATAGTGAAATTTTATGGTTAATTGGAAATCTTTGAATGCACCCAATTATAGTGGATATTTAATACAGGGTGGTCCATCGAAAACGTTACACTAAACATTAATTCCTCGAAAAATGTACCGCAAAATTAATTTGCTAGTTTCAACATCAAATGGAGGGAGTTTCACACTAAAAATTTGAAATGGCAAGGGGTATCAAAATACATACGATTTGAAAGCTCCATGAATTTGCTTTATAGTATTTTTATTTGTGGATTCGGAGCATTTCGGTTAGGAAATGTTCGAAATGAGCGCTTTCATCAAAAATCAACTTTATTTTGTGGCATGGACAAAACATGGCGTATGTTATGTAAAATTTCACCAGAAAGCAGAAAATGACCTTGGATTTTCTCTACCACCCATACTTTATTTGCTGCAAAGTGTTGTGCGTTATACGGAAATATATGAATATCGGTATGTTCTTAACGTTGCACTTACTTCAAAATGTTGCGGATGTCTTACGGCAATATTTGGTCTCTCCGATCACGGATTAATGTCCAGCAGAATCAGCAAGCAAACTAGGACTCCATTTACCTTGGTAGCACTTTTCACACACAGCACATAGTTGCAACGTCTTGGTGGAACCGTTCTCCATGTTCGTCGCTTACGGCACCCAAATTTTCTGGAAAGAAATCGAAATGAGCATCCAGAAAGTGAATTTTTAAAGACATGTTACATCTGTGGGCACTAAGTAATTTAGTCACAAGATCTTTAATTTTCAGCTTAGACATTTCCAAAAAAATTGGTCACTACTGTTGTAAAACCTCTCCATGCTCTTAGTTAAACTTCATTCAGGACGTTGTCAAATTCGCCATCTTCCATTACTTCTCCTATTTGTGGTCCCACAAATATGCCCTCTTTAATTTTTGCCTCACTGACTCTCGGAAATTTGTGTTTCGGATACAAGAACCCTCTTCCATTCCGATCTAGTGCTTTCACGAAATTTTTCAGTAAGGCAATTTAATATGCAGTGGCGGTAGAAATACGTTTTTAGGATCAATCAGTGGTTCGTTGGTAATATTTTTTTGAGCCGGAGTTAGTGCTTGACATAGTGGTCATTCCTTCTGTGTACAGTGACGAAGTACTTTGTATATCTCAGCTGAAGTCCAAGAAGAAGCGCTATCACTTTTAGGTCTTCACAGATTGACTACTTACGAGGATTGTTCGATAACTATGTGGCCTAACATAGAGAAGGCGCGAATTCGGAGGAATCTTCTTAACCATTCTGTAGAACTATCCTGTATTAGATTAAATATGACAGTACAGAGCGATCTGTCAATTAGTCTGTTTTTGACAGTACGCCAAAGTGAACGTCTCGTGTGATTTTGTAAACATTGGAAAAAACTGAGTTGAGAGCAGAGATAAAGTACTTTCATTTGAAAGGCTTAACACCAACCGAAATCAAAGCAGAGCTGGATTCAACACCATTGGAATCCGCTCCTTCGTTTTCAATGGTTAAAAACTGGGTTGCCGAATTTAAGCGTGGTCATGTGAGCACATATGATGAACCCCGTAGTGGACGTCCAAAAACTGCTACTGCCCCGGATATGATTGAAAAAGTCCACCGTATCGTATTGGATGACCGTCGAATAAAAGTGCGCGAGATAGCAGACATAGTGGGTATCTCAAATGACAGTGTGTACAGAATTTTATCTGAAGAATTGAAATGAAAAAATATCCGGCGCGTTGGGTTACGCGATTGCTCACACGGGAGCAAAAACTGAATCGTTTGATTATTTCTCGCGACCTTTTGGCACATTTTCGCCACGATCTGAAGGATTTTTTTCGCCGTTTCATAACCGTCGATGAAACCTGAGTCCACCATTATGCTCCCGAAACTAAAGAACAGTCCAAACAATGGACACACAAAGCTTCTCCGCCACTAAAGAAGGCAAAAAGTGTTTTGTCAGCAGGAAATGTTATGGCAACCGTATTTTGGGATTCTCATGGAATTATCTTGGTCGACTACTTAGAAAAGTGGAACACAATAAATGGCGAGTATTATGCCAATTTGTTGCAACAACTTAGCGACAAAATCAAAGAGAAACGGCCTCATTTGGTAAAGAAGAAAGTGCTTTTCCATCAAGATAACGCACCTGCCCACAAGTCTGCGATTGCAATGGCTAAAATTCATGAATTGGGATTTCAATTAGTGCCCCGTTCGCCCTATTCCCCAGATTTGGCTTCCAGCGATTATCATCTGTTTCCAAACCTGAAAAAATGGCTCGGCGGAAAAATATTTTCGTCTAATTCCGCGGTAATAGCTGCTGTAAATAGCTATTTCGAGGACTTGGATTCATCGACCTCAATGAAGGCATTGCTAATTTGGAATATCGTTTGAATAAGTGTGTTCAGCCAGCAGGAGACTATATTAAAAATAAAATGTTTTTTGTCGAAAAAAACTTGTGTTTTCTTTGTTAGGCCACGTAGTTATCGAACCATCCTCGTATAGTCATTATACCGGATGTGTTCTAGGAGATATCGCATATTCTCGTATAATTCCTTCATATGAACGGCGTAAGGTATAAGTACAGATGGGTATTTTTTGCCGTTGTGGAGCAAAACTGCTTTTAATTTACGTTTTGAAGAATCTATATCAATAGGCGCCAATTGCTTGGTTCATGTTTCTGTCCTAAGGGGTGAAATAAGTTGTCAACATCCGTGCAATATACCAAAGTCCCTTCTTGAGCGAGTCCTTTTTGACATTTTCGGAAGTGAATTATACATACTTCACCTACTAGGAGATTCCATCATTTTAATCTCGATGCTAGACGTTCCAACGGTGATTTTGGCTAGTTTTAAATCTCGAACTAAACCATTTAGTTTAGCATGTGAAATCAGATGTGGTTCTGTTCAACATTCTGGTGCTTGAAATAGTGGATCATTGTCGATTTCCCGTGCGAATTGCATACCATCAGTTGGAACACCGGTGCTTTCAGGTTTTTCTTCGTCCAAGCTCCAAGATTCTGGTGGATTTGGGATAGGAAGATCTTCACTATGTTCGACGGGCCGTAAAGGTGATGGTAAATTGGGATACTGCACAGTATGCTTGGACTCTCCGATGCCCAGTATCTTAGTGAGGCAAAAGCAACAATCTGTGGCATGGTTTTTCTGTTCCCTCCACACCGTTATTACTGCAAAGCGCATTTTACGTTTCGTGCCTTTCAACCAACCTATTAACAATGTTACACAAGTCTTACAACATATGTGAGGAGCCCATGACTTATCTTGATCTCCTACTTTTCTTCCTTTAATTATCGTTTTTAGTAATTTATCGTTTCTTAATATATAGCTATATATATAGCATTAGCTATTTTCCATTGCATATTCTCCTTAGTACTTCTACATTGGTTATTCGCTCTAACCAGGAAATTTGCAGGATTCGCATGTATATCCACGTTCATCGATCGTTTCCTGATTGTTTTGGTTAGTGTCCAAACCTCCATATCATAACAGTAATGTCGACCAGACGAAACACCCAACAAAACTTGTTTTTAGAGCGAGTTGCAGGAGTTCGTTCTACAGCGTAGATTTACACTCGAGGAATGTGTTTCTTGCCACCTTTATTATTATTTTAATTTCCTCATCCGGATTTATGTCAGGATTTATCCCAGCAGTCTAAGTATTTAAATGGTGTGATTTGTTGCATTAGGTACTGTATATTATACATTTATAGTGGATGGAACAATTATACAGTGTATAATTGTTCCATCCACTATAAATGATGTTAGTCAACGCTTCTTCCAAAATAGTAAGTAACAGTACCATCGGATTTGCACTTTCCATATTCCGTCCATCGGATTTCGCTCAAGCCTGTTACTTGAATTTTATTTTTGTTCATTTCTCTTATTACATTGCCTAATTTTCCTGCCTCGTACATTATTCACGATTCAATTCTTTCTATTTTCGTATTTTCCGCCTGGAGATTCTTAGCACTCCTGTCACATTTAAGAGAGAACTTGGGGCGATTTCCTGCTTTGTATCTACCATAGTGATTATTCTTTGAAAAATAGTGAAGTAGTCACCCTTTGTCTTCTTCAGCGCAGTGTCTTAGCCATAATGTTGATTCAACTCTGTCTAAGATTATCAGCTCATGTACCTTTCCGATGTTTTTATCTTCAACTTTATGGTAGTATAGGGGTTCCTGCTTCTCAACCTAGGCTAGTTTTGGATCGTCCCGCGAATTTAATTTCCTTGTTACCTAGATCATATCTGGCTTCCTTTCCCCTATCTACTATCCGGGGAATCTAGCCACTCCACACGGATCGTATATTATACGCTGTCGTAAATCGTAAAGAATCGGGTTGTGTTGCGTAAATTGTACTCTTTAAATGACCCCACAAAGAAAAATCTAGCGTAAATAAATTTGGCGACCTAGCGGGCCATTTAATAGCGCCTCTTCTTCCAGTCCATTGACCCGGAAATTTTCGATCCAAATACTGGTGAACAACCAGTGCAAAATGCGAAGGAGCTCCGTTAGGAATACCAAATGATCTTCGAGGTAACGATTATCATTCCCTATAATATCAGTTAACAGTTAACTTTGTCTTGTAGCAAGTCCAAGTATATCTATCCAATTACATTACCAGGTAAAAAAGGACCAATGAGACGATCACCAAACATGCCTATCTAAACTTTTAATTTTCCGGGGTTTTGAGTATGTGCTTGGTGAAATATTCTGGGATGCGAATCTGACCAATAGCGACAGTTGCGGCGATTGACTGTACCATTTACGAAAAAAAACGTTTTTTTCGGAAAACAGGCAATAAAAAGAAAATTTGGATTATTTACCGTCTACTTATAGTGTTATAAAATTGCAAACGGCGGTCAAACTTGTTTTCATTGAGTGCTTGCAGCAAATGAATTTTGTAGGGTGTTTCAAAATTAATTGAATATTCTTCTTCTTGGTCCATCGCGCCATCGTTTATATGGTCTGCCCGGTGGTCGATTTATATTTGATTTTCCGTTTCGTGCTATTTTAGCAATTCGGTTATCTTCCTTTCACGTCAGGTGTTCATTCTAGTATCTTCGTTTTCGTCGAGTCCACCTCATCGCGCCTTTTGTATTACTTTCTTCTCGTATATCATTGTTCTTTACGATTTCTAGCAATATGTGCCTTGCTATTGGTCTTATTAGCTGTTTCCGTTGTTCTCCATTCGTTTTTAGTTCAGGATGTCAGCTCCTGTCTCGGGCGGTATAAGTAATTGCAGGTCTCACACAGGTTTTATCGATTTTTACATTGCTACCAATAAGCATACTTCTATTTTTCTCCGTGACTCGTGATTTCAATACATAGACATTTGAACTTCATTGTCTACAACAAGTTTACATCATAAAAGTGCTCTATAAATCGTCATATTTTCGTTTTTTGTACGGATATGCTCTCATTATATTTCTATGGCGTTAGTTTAAACTTGTGCAGGAATTATTGAAAATCGTTCTCAGTTTCAAAGATTATTACAGCGTCATCGCCGTGGAATAATATTTATTTGTTCTCTACCCATTAGATACCCAATGACTGATTTCTCGGCTGCCTCCATGATTTTGTTCAATATGAGGTTGTATAACGTTGGACTGTGACTATTCTCTTGTCGTAAACCGGATGTTAAGGGTATTATTTCTGTTAATTCTTTGTTTACCCGTATTTTAACTTTATTGCGACTATTGATGTTTTCTATTATGCGTATAATTTCCCTCTCTCGTAATATGTTATTAACATCGTTTTTAGTCTAACTCTACCGAATGCTTTGCTTAGATATATGAAACATATGTATGCTCGTTTGCAAAATTCTAAAGGCTTATCGACAATCTGTGGTATAATAAAAACTGCTCCTATACAGGTATGTTATTAATTTTTGTTTATAAGGTACTTGTGGACAGTTTCAGTTTTGATGTTGGTTCGATTAACATCCAATACAATAGCCATTTGCCTTGTACTCAACGTAGGATCGACAACTATATGGCCCAGAACCGCGATTTCCACCGCTTTATTTCTTACTGGATTTTCAGCGTTTCGCTTTTTATTTGCAACATACTCGATATCTCGAAATTTTCGGAATTTTCGGAAATAGCTGTATTACATTTCTCTTAGTAAATTAATTTGACGTGTTCAGGCGTTTTTCGAAAAATTGAGGTATATGTTTTGTTTTAGGTGGGCCATCCTGTATAAAGCAAGAACTCTTAAAAATTACCATTTAGCCAAGTTTACCACCATCAAGGGAAAATATTCCTGATTTTCCAATAAAACAGATTTCAGTCGATTTATTTTAGTCATCCTTTTTGTTACATGAATTAATAGAATTTAAGAATTTCAGTAAAAAGAGAAACCTTATCAAATATTTTCATTTATTTTTCTTGCCAACGCTAATTACGTAAGCATTGGTACTTTTGGAAACCTTTGTAATTTTAAAGCTGCAACCCTACAGTCAATATTGACACAGCAATAGCTGAAGAATATTTACTTTCAAATTCAGTATATGCAAGTACAAGGATGAGAAGCTAAAAGGCAAGTTCTGCTTACGACTACGGCATAAAGAGAGCTAAACGCTGTGCTTATTAGTCTTGTTAACAGAGTAATGTAAAATGTTTGAAGTCTTTTAATGGCACTAAAAGCCTGCGTTGTCTTCTTTTTAAAACACTTTATAATTTTCAGATTTTAATTACAATAACTGACGAGTACTTTAGCTACATCTTACGAAAAAAGCGGTTCATTGTTTGTCTTGGAGCAGTTAATATAACAAATTTACTGCTTTTAACATCAGTTAAGTGAATGGTTAAATAATTACAGATAGACGTTTATAAATATTTTAATTTCTTTTAATCTATACGAGTTACTGTCATATACAGTTGTTTTTCACCAAGTGTGACTGATATTTGATTTCCCACAACGTTGTAAGCTTCCGACTACTTTCTTTACGAATAGTGATATTTCTGAAATTGGATACCCGCTTAAAAAACAAATATATTTTAGTATTGTGTCTAGAACAGGTTTTACAAAATTTTAAATAACATCGAAATCTTTTTTTATTGAAAAGACGTAATTGTTTTTTTCTTTAATCATGACCTGGTTCTTTGGTGCATCGCTTAATTGAAATAATGAAATGCTTTGCTTTGTGAAAATACTTCGCTTGTTACTATAGCAGTCTACCTAGCAGATTAAAAGCACCGACAAAAGATGTGGTGATCTTCAAGTTCACATCCCTTATAGCCGTCCGGTCCAGTGGTTAGCGAAGCCTCTGGATCCAAAGGCCTAAGGTTCAAATGCGGCAGAGATTGGTGAGACTTTTATAGCGGGCCTTTTTCTTGAAAAGGAACTAAAACCGCAGGACCTGTGCTTCTCCAGTGTAGGAGAGGTTAGAACTCCGTACTGGGCTACAAAGAGAAGCCTGGAAACCGCAATCTAAACCACACGCTGTGTATTCGTACATTTGCTGCTGCTATACACATAGCCTTCTTAAGACAAGTTGTGAATGCAAAAAAGCTTCAGGATACAAAATTAATAAAATAAATGTTCTGCGTATAAATCTTTTGGGAAAACAGGTAAAGCAGGCCATCAATAAACTAGGTACGACTGTAATATGAATTTTCAAATTATTTAAATTTTTATAATTGCAATTTGTGCTTTTTCGTTTAATAATACGATCATATTAACAAGTATAAACTATAATACGTTACAACTATCAGTTTCACTGTTAGAAATATTTAAATTGTTCATCGCGTTATTGATTAAATGAACCGTATCATCTCTGTTGCATACAACAGATTTTAGTTTGGGAATGCTGAATCCACATTTGTGAAGTAATGATAACATTTTCCACAAACCTTCCATCCCTTCAATATGATTAATACGATTTAGCTATTCCCATGTATGTTCAATAGGATTAAAAATACAATAGCAAGTGGAAATATGAAGCACTAGTTGTCTGTTGTTCAAGTGTATAATCTGTAAACTGCTTTGCGGTTCATTTCTAAAATTAAACATTGGAATTTTTTCTTGCATTGCAACCCACGATTATTATACAGGGTGGGCCAATGGAAATGAAACAGACCCGATTTCTCATATTATCGTCATTTTTTTGAAAATCGCTTGGACCCGTCAATTTTTGTTTTGAAGGGGAAACTTTTTGCGCCACCTTGTCACTTCAACCTCCTAGGGGTGGTGAGCTCCACCCTTATCATTTTAAATGGTAAAGGGGGTCTACTGATACATCATTTTAAAGGGCACTAAATTCTCGTTTTAACGCATTCTAGTTGTTCAAATTCGGATCAGTAGTTTTCGAGAAAATGCCTTTTCAAGATACTCGTCAAAAACCAATAATTCATGATATTTCATGTTTACCATACTTTATACCAGTAATGTTTTATTGATTAAGAAATTTACCTTAAATTTCACTTTATTAAATGTTCGAAATGTTGACCTCCAGCACCCGTACAGTAGTAGGTACAGGTTTTGTTGAAAACTGTTTCGGACGTTCTGAAGCATTTCTGGGGTAACTTGCCGGCATTCGTTGTTGATCCGTTGACGAAAATCATTTAGGGATTCTGGCTGAGTACTATAAACTTTACTTTTTATGTGGTCCCACAGAAAGAAGTCTAAAGGGCTTAAATCTGGTGAGCTCGCAGGTCACTCCACTGCGCGACTTCGGCCAATCCATCTACCAGAAAATGTTTCGTCCAGATACTGACGAACGGCAAGGGCATAGTTTAGATGTGCTCCGTTTTGTTGAAACATCAACTCATTCACATTGTAACGATTATTTTGTTCCATAATTTCAGTTATTGCTGGATCAACATGATCTCGTAATAAATCCAAATACATTTCTCCTGTTAGGGTTCCTGGTAGAAAAAAAGGACCAACAACGCGATCGCCATAAATTAGTAGTAGTGTTTTACTACTATGAGCATTACTCCTAAGTCCAGGCTTAGCTCGAAACTGGTGTGCTTCGGATATGTGTTCCTTATTAAAATTGGTCTATTTTGAATCCCCTATATCCCCTCTATACCTTTGTAATACATTTTTATTAACCCCCTCTCTTTCTCAGTTTTATCAACCATTTGATTGATTTGTAGCAGACTTCCATTCTTGACGCTTTTTTGCTGGTCTACATATCTTAAAAAGCAATACCATGACTGTTAAATTGCACATTAATATTAAATTCGATTCTATCTGCATTGAATTTGATTCTATTAATAATTATTGGACTATTACCTTGGCAGGATCTGCTATAGATCAGCCGTATTTACATTAGAATGGTAATTTTATTTAAGGTATTTTGAATAATTTGGTATTAGGACCAAATTTATGGTTGCAATTAAATGGTGCACCACCACATTTTACTGCTAACGTTCGCGAGTGGTTACGCTTACATTTTCCTTTCGCTGGATAGGTCGTGTGATTTAGCCTCTATATTATTCTCCCGATTCAAGAGTTCAAGAAAATTGTATTCGACGGACTCGGATACGTATAGTGGACGTCCAGTGGACGTATATTTGAACTTTTATTGTAACAATTATGCTGTTCTGTCATTTTTAATCAGGATTTACATACAACATAAAAGGAAACCATTCAGTTAATCACATGCTCATTTTAATGTTATTTGATCAACATACCGTACCGTGTTTTGGAAAGTGGGTTTTTCAACGTTACCAAAGTGTGAAAAAACTTTATTATTAAAAACTGGAAAATCTCGATATTGAAAAGCCGTACACCGGCCCTGTTTGCATACTTGGGTTCAGTTTAACGCCTATTTTATTCACCTCTCCCATGGGAAGGAATTTGGAAACATCTTGATTAAATGTATAGGAAAGTTGTTTGACAATATAATGCACATGTAATTAAGATAATAAAAGGTTCCAGGTTGTGCACATTCGTCGCCCGTTCACATACGATCAGGATAGTTAAGGCAGCGTTGGTTCCGGTCAGTGCTTGGATGAGTGACCCGAAAGTTGCGTTTAACGCCTCTCTCCCACGAGGATTGATCAGGAGAGCAGATCAACAACGCCGCCTTATGGGTGAGGCCCTTGCCCAACAATGGGATTTACGGGCTTATAAAGACAATAATAAATAAAAAATCTAAGATATTATCATGATGATTATAATTGTAAGTGAAACCCAATTCAATTTTTCCTATGTTTATAGCTATAGGAGGCCAGCTATCCCCTCCCCTTCGAAGATGCAAAAATTTAAAATAAAGCAGAAAAAATATAAACAACAAGAAAGAATACACATCAAATGCATGCAGCGGCGTGCGGATCTTCATTTGCTGCATTAATTGCGAAGTATTATTCTATACTGGAACCCGTAGCAAATACACTTCAATTGAAGGCACTTGACATAGTTAAAGTTAAACAGCACATTCAAACTATTCTCGTCATGCTAAGAGAGCATCGGGAAGATGCGGAGAACGTCACAGCTGACGTTTTGAAAGAAGCAGGCGACATTGCAAAGCATTTAAATATTGATATAACCGCCACTCGCGTTGCTGCCCGACAAATGTATAGAAGCAACCCTCCAGCCGAAAATCCATCCGAATTTTGGAAAAAGTCTCTAATAATTCCTTACTTGGATTCCATCATATCATCTTTAGAAGTCAGATTTGCTGCAGACAAATCGACTGCATTTTCATTTCCATCCGAGTAACATGAGAGATGTTTCACTGGAGGAATGGAATGAAAGTATTTCATCTTGTGCAACTTTTTCCAATTTGGAAGGCATCAAAGGAGAAAGGGAATTCTGGTTCACAATATGCAATGAGGTAAAAGAAGCGCCAGATAGCATCGAGGTTTTAAAATAGAGCAAATTGTTTTTTCCACCATTAGAAAGCGCTACTGATTTTGCTTCCACAGCCCTCCCCAACAAGCACTATAGAGCGTTCATTCAGCTCCCTTCAACGAATTGAAAGATGGCTTAGAAGTACTATTGGTGAAAATAGGTTAAATGGGTTAGCCCTGCTAAGCATTAATCGTCAATGTGTTTTCGCAAGGAACAAGGAACAATTAGAGGAAGTTGTAGTTAGAAAATTTGCAACTAATCCTCGCAAACTACTGTTTAGAAATTAATATTATTAATAAATAGTGTTTTTCTTTTGTAATTGTGTATTATTGCATGCCCCCACACATGGACACTGTTCCTTCATGAAAAAAATAAGATTCAGAAAGCTGTCCCCTTCCGTTTTGAGCTGGATACGCCCTTATTTCTGTGGGTTGTTACCGTTGCCATCCGTGCTTATGAAAATGTACTAATATAAATTATTATTATGAATCAATTTACATTCGAAACTTCAAAAAAGCGCCGTTGTTATTATGTTCATTTATTATCAGTCGTTGCTTATCAGGGCCAATGAGAAGAATTATAGCGTGTGTAGTATTACACCAAATGGTTGATATTATTAATATTTAATAAAACACTTGCAGTTTGACAATATTGTTTTCATTGTAATTTGTATTTGAAAAATGGTGCAGTCAAAACACTTTAAAAATAACTTTAGAAGCAGATGGAAAGGTTTTAAAAAAATTGAGGGAGTGTCGTAAATCTAAATTTAGAAGCTGTGTCAACGTTGTTTGAAACTAATTCATCATTTTTAAACTTTCTATACATATTGTAAATACAAAGACGATATAAAGATAAACACTAATTTGTCAATATTTTCAGCAGCTACGTCATCACTTTGAAAGAAGTCCAGCTATTTCAAGTATCTATAAATATGATACCACAGACGTATGTCATGTGTGTTTTGCGTTAGACGTGAATTCTACTAAAATGACAGAAAGCAATCACGTAACAGAATTTACAAGAGTTTAAAATAAACATCTTTCAACAAAAAATTTTTGAATGACTGGTAGCAGTAATATTTATACGTATCACAAGGTACATCACAAGGAAGATGGTTAGTATATTTTATATCATACACGGGAATATTGTGCCATAGACTGAAATAAAATAAAGAAACAATGCAAAAAGTGAAAATATAATAAAAATAAGTAAAGGAATGAGAACAAGACAGAACATTTATGAATGAACAACTTGTGACTGAATACGTTTTTTTTAGAACAAATCGAGCTCGTTCTTTGTTGTAGATTTGATAAGAAGCCATGTCTAATTCTTCGTAGAATTTTCTTTATATGAAAGCGGAATCAAATATTCATATTATAAAATAAGAACCTAATTTTAGTTTTTATTGTATGTTTCCTACAAAACTGTATAATATACCAAGTTTGCATTACTATATTAGAAGTGTTTTAAAGTAAATTTCATGCTTACTTTATGGTTTATTAGAAATATTGTTGGCACAGTAACTACTTCGAATGTATAACTATCAAACAAATATATAAATAAAGAATATAAGAATTATTATTTCAAAAGTTCTGTTTTATTACATATTAATTTCGTCCTCTTATTCGATTAGAGGCATGCCGTTTCACCTACTAAATCGTTGAAATCTAAAATTTTAACAATACTTCTTAATGTAAACGTTATCTTACTGCTGATGGAAAATAATTACTTTAAAAGTTCTGTATTTTGAACTTCTGTGTAAAAATTTAAATGTATATTTATAGATCCTGGAAATATATCAAAGAAGTATATGAATAGATGTGTACTTATTTAGAAAGGAATTCTAAGGAATTTTATTTCAAAGCTTATGTGATAAAGTGAATATTCAAGAAGATCTATTTAATTATTAGACAACAAACACATCCTTGCATTCAAGAGAAAACAAGCTTAACGGTGAGTATACAAGAGGTATATAGTATCCCACTAACGTACGGTATTAAATTAAAGCACTGGTCCAAATTGTGTAGGAAAATTTAGAATATTTGTCCGAAACGATGCAGCATTACGAAATACTTGATGTACAGTCAGCGACTAAAGTAATTACGCTAGTAATAGCCCTGGTTAGGCAACACATTTTCCTGATGATGTAAGTAATAACAACCTTCTTAACGAATTAGTTACTTTTTCTTTATCGTTTCTTTATCTCAGCACCTAGTACTTCTTCCGCAAATCTCCTTAAGTCAAACTTTTTTTATCATGCTAGAGACTTAAATCAGTTTGCTATAATTATTAATTGTAAATCCAATACATTTTGTTGAGTATGTATTTAATTAGTTATTAATATAAGAATAGATGCCTGTTTTATACTTGCACCATTATCATATTATTTATTATTATATTCTATTGTTTTTGAATCCTTTCATTACGGGTGACGTACACGTAAGTTCTAACAAATGTGCTTGTCATGGCTGGATGACGTAATTTTAAAAATATTATATAAATTCGTATGTGGGTGCCGAATATGTACGAGAGTCGTAGATCGCGTATACAGTACTCTGACGTACTAGTACCTCCCAGTGCTATCTTTCTCAACAGACTGACATACTTCATCACTGGTGAAGAAATGCGCAGTATACTATACTAGCACAGCGCTTTCCGACAGCAGCCAGTCAGTGCAGACAAGCAAAGGAAAATCATCATAAACGAGGTCGGGTCTCTGTAGGGGTCAGTCGGGTTGCGCACTGGAACGCTCACCCCTCCCCCCCTTAGCCAGTAATAAGCATGTAAAAAGACGAGGGAAATTGGATATTGGAGTTTCGTGGATGATACTGTTCCAACACTTACCTACACGACCCAGGAAAACCACGAAAAATCAGAGCAAAGATAGACGACCTGGGGGTTCGATCCCTAGATCTTCGAATGAAAGGTAAACGCTTTACCGCTGAGCCACTTTCCTCGGTAGTACAGATCATACATCGCGCGCTCTACAGCGATAGGTTTAATAGTGTTCAACATGTGCAATGAATGTTTACAATAGTACAGTATGCAATGTTTGCTACAAGGAAAAATATAGTTATTCGCATGAATATTATTTTTGGAAAATGGAAGACGAACTTAACGGTTAACTAAATTAAAGGGCGTGCACTAGGCTGTTTGGATACTTTACTGTCAATATATTAATGTTGATTGTCTAGGTTGTTGACCAGCCCGAAATCCCATTTTCTTGTCCAAACATTTTAGAGAAAACCTAATCGTTCAGTATTGAAATCTTTATTTATGTAATAGTTCGTATTTAGTAAGTTACTGCACTTATCCGATGATTAATTTCTAAATCGCGTCACCTGTTCGGTTCCATATTGAATGGTATTTGAATAATGTTTTTTTTATTCCGCAACTCCGATTACAACTGATAATAGTGTAGGGACCCGTTTAGATATATACAGTAAACACTGTGCCCTGTGCTAAGGAAGGAACCTATGAGCGACCTTGGCACTATAGCAATTGGAATGTTAGAAGAAAAATTCGTGTTTCTGGGTAACAAAGGAGTAACTTCTGTTGAAATACTCTGCTTTGTGACTAGCCATGATTAGGGTGAAAATATTAACGTATTAAAGGTGCCTAAATTATGCGCACATACGTCAAATTAGTTGATGATATGTTAAACGAGGCAATTATGACTAGAAATGGGTAAGGGTGTCCAAGGGATATGAACCCGTTCTGCATGTGCAAAATACACACTGCGCCCTGTGATAAGGGAAGAGACAAGAGGCGGAATGGAAATTGGGCGTTTCTAGGTGAAACAGGAATAGCTCCTGTTCTGAAATTATATATCGGAACACGGTTAATTTAACATTATTTAAACTTGAAAATACAGATGTATTAAAGGTACCTAATGTCTGAAGCGTACACGTCACATTAGTTGACGCTTTGGAATGATGCTGTTTAAAAAGGCATAGTTATGATTAGAAATGATAAGGGCGTCTAAGGAATATGAACCCGTGCAGAGGTGTACAACAAATACTGCTCTTTGTGCTCAGGGAATCGCCTATAAATGATCGTGGCGGAATAGCAATTGGGGTGCTAGAAGGGTGAGTTAAAGTGACCCATTTGTGGGTGAGACATGAATAGCTGTTATTGTAAGGTTTAACCTTATAACTTGTCACTGTTAATTTAACGTTACCCGAACTAGCAGATACAAACGGAATCAAATCCGCATGCAAATCAGAATATAATATTTGTTGTCATCGTACTTTCTGAAAGTTACTACTGAATTATCGTAAATGACCCTTAAGCGCATTGTAATTCGTTACCCCGTTCTTCAACTACTTTCCATCATGAACCAGTGCCTTTTTATACAATGTAGCCTGGGAAAGGTATTTAACTTATGGTAGTCACGATACAGACCTACATATTCCGTTCCGAGACCAGATGGATTCAATCTTCACTAACCCCGCAAGAATTACCAGTGCTTCTGACATCGACGCAAATATTGACAAGTTTACTGAAGCAATCTATGAATCGGTAAACAAAACAACTAAACCACTTAACGCAAGAAAACAGAACTACAGTCAACAAGTTCTACCTACTTATATACTCGAGCTGATTTTAAAAAAAGCAGGATGAGAAGAGCATGGCAAAGAACACGCTTCCAAGAATTAAAAACTGATCTAAATAACATTACGCACAGAATCCGAAAGGAAATTGATAGCTATAGGATTGAGAACTGTAGAAGGCATATAGAAAGACTGGAACCCAATGACCAGCGACTATGGAGGACAACAAGGAACATAATGCGTCAACCACAAGTAATTCCCACGCAGTATAAAAGAGTTAATTACAAAGAGACACACCAACCTATACCAAACGACTTTAAGCAACCAACCAACAGAGAGGAACTTATCCGACTCATTCGATCTTTGCCTAATAAAAAGTCGCCAGAGCACGACCTTATAACGAACGTGGTTCTCAAAAATTTAAGAAAAGGCTCGCTTTCATAATAATAGTGTTCAATGCATGTGTGAGACTGGTGGACTTCCCCACTATCTGGAAGCATGCCCATGTTATCATGATTCCTAAACAAGGAAAATATAAGAAGGATTGCAGAAATTACATGCCCATAAGCCTATTACCATCAATGTGTAAATTATTAGGAAAAGTAATTATGTGTTGATTAAATAGTTCCCTAGAATAAAATCATACTATTCCACCTACGCAGTTTGGATTTAGGAGAGGACATTCCGCAATGTACTCCATTCCACGAGTGGTTGAAATAATCGAACGTGGTTTTGAATTGAAACAATACACTACACCAGCGTTGTTGGCCATAACTAAAGCCTTTGACAAAGTTTGGCTGGATGGATGGATGGATGGATACTATTTTCATTTCTTCAGAACAGGTTGTTTGCAGTAAGAAGAAATGCGGTGCTGTCTATGACAAAGAACATATCGTCACGTGTCTCGCAGGGCAGCATACTGGGCCCAAACTTATTCAACATATTTATCCACGACATCCCACACCAGATTGTCAATCAAATAACAACCTTTGCTGACGATACTGTTCTGATTACTCAACTTTCTGAGTTAAACACCGCTGTTGTAAAACTTCAATAAGCCATGGACCACTTGAACACCTGGTTCATTACAATTAACTTAATAAAATATTTAGTTTCAGACGCATAACAGAGGTTGACAATATACTTGTAAATGAAACAGAAATTGCTTGGAACACACGAGACCAAGCCGTTAAGTATCTAGGTGTTTCCATGGATACCCGTTTAACGTGGGGCATCCACGTAAATCAAAAGCTTAACCAAGTTTATAACAGATTCGCACAGTTATACCCATTAATTACCCGAAAAACACCGTTACCTCGTAAATGTACCATTCATTTATATAAGGCCTTGCTCAGATCCCTGATAACCTACAGCTGTCCAATATGGAGTTCAACATCCGCAACTAACATCAAGAAAAACATTTCAAAATATGTTCCTCTGCATTGCAGTTAACGCGTCTTGGTATGTCAGAAAGCAACAAATACACTACGAACGAGGAATAGACACCGTTGACTCCGTCCACCGCCCAATAACCAATTCTTCCGCAACATCAACCAGTGCAGTAGTGCTGTATACCACCAACTCCGAAGAAAACTACCGTAAGACAAGTGCGGATGAAGATAATATTTGAAATATCCATATTGTAACGGGCCAATCGAGCCATTTCGACGACCCGTAAACAAGCGGATGGAAAAGGGCCTACAGCTTAGCTCAGAGGAGTAGGGGGAGTTCGTGAAAATCGCTTATGGAAGAAAATCTTTAGTTGTGTACAGGGCGAGTCAAAATAAGTGGGCGCCACCTTCCAAATCCAGCTGAATGGAGGTCCTCGTGGAAGGCCGAGAAGCCAACAGCTTACGGGAACGGAACTTACCGTGATTGTGCCACCCCTATATATTTAAAGCTTGCAAAATTCTTACACCAACAAGTACAAAAGACACAATAAGGGACAGTAAACTTTAAAACACATATAATAAAATGGTTAAAATATGACAGTACAGTAAAATGACACAAGTTATAACGCAAAAAGTTTGAATTTTAATTCTCGAACGTTCAGAGAAACTCGCCGCCGTTGACGCACAATATTTATATAGTAATGGATCTGTGTGGCCAATGGCGTAGTTTACAGGAAAAATACAGCAGAAACAAAATTCCTTTTTTTACAGATATTTGTGCAAATAAAAAGATTTTCCACTGAAGGTCGCTTTTTTTTTGGTTTAACAAGACAAAGTTTAATTCCGCCAAATTTTGCAAGTCGCGCGCAAGTTTCGTTTCACCACACACAAAAAGTGGTCTGTTTTACCTTAAAGTTCGGAGAATAGGAGCGGCCAGCACGATATTGGTTCACAAGATGATGATGAAAATCCATGGGTACTACCCTGAAGCCTGGGTTGAAGGAAGCCAACATCCAAGGGCCCGGAAATTTGATGCATTCAGCGCACAAATGAAAATCGCAGAGCGACGGGAGTTGGTTTCGAAAATAATCCGCCCAACGGCGATTGGTCAATTCACCAAAGAATTGCCTTTTACCGGGGTTGAATCAAGTGTTTCCCTTTTAAATCCGGAAGTAGCCGATGGCCTGTTTATACCCCTTGGTAATAAAACAGCGAGACGGAACACACATAACAGATACCCCTTAACAAAACTCAACAGCCGCCACTTGCAGCACTCGATATATTTACGGCCCTCCCCTAGAGATGTAATTTAGGGAAGGTCCGGAGCCGAGAAAGGTGGAAGATCGACTGACTTCAAAAATGTAACGGGATTTGTGCCCTTCCAAAAGATATTGCACCACATTACGAAACGTTATGAAATATTTCTAGAATGAAAACGGACACGTGCGTTCTGGGAAGCGTTCGAGATCGAGCGCGGAAAAAAACAAGAGTCTGCAATTTTGACACAAAAGAAACTGTCAAGGTTTAAGGGAACCGGCCTTCCATAACTCAATTTTCAAGACAAAACAAAATAGCGAAAATGGTAACCCAAAATAAGACTGCAATTAAAATAACGTTACTAATTCTTACGAAGCGGCAAACAAATTAAGAAATCGATTCATACAGAGCGGCCCATCTGAAAATAACATAACAATTTCTCGCAGCGGCATATCGAGGAAGCTTGGTCTCCTCCAAAGTGAATGAAGAATGAAGAATATCTAATTAAATTTTTTTATGCAATCATGCATAACATAGTGAAATGTTGGGGTGGACATGTTCTATACATATATGATGAATTACATAAATTGGCCAAATATGATAAAAAATTACATGATTTAAAGAAAATGTCGAAAAAACACACGAGGTCAGAAGACTGAAAATAAAATGATCCAAGAATACGATCCAATCCAAAATGTAGAAGCTGAAGCACTGCCAGTGTATGGTCTTTTCTTTCAACTGAACTCAGATATCCAATTAGTTTTCAACTCTAACTTTATAAAAAAAGTCATTTTATAAAGTTAATACGTTCTGGCAGTTATAATCGTCTATTTTTTATTTCATCGGTTGCGGTTTCTCATGACTGGGTCTTGGGGTCGGACCTAATTTCTTGGAAGGTAAACGTGGCTCCGTTTCATATTATTCGTGTTTCTAAAAATATGTTAATGTAAGAAATATTTTGATATACGTAATCTTTACCTACATGGCAAACATTAATAATAGGCTTCAAGTCACTGTGGGAAGAATCAAAACAAGTCAAAATAAATGGATATAAAATAAGCCAACGTGAAAATGCATGGTATGGCGTCATCTGACGTCACACCAATACCGCCAATGAACGGGCTAGCTTGTTCATATGATAAATTTAAAATTTAGTACTAATAGTTTTCTATTATTTTAATTTTATTGTGGTCTATTTTGTGGTTTACCAGATAATAACCCAAACTATCATATTTGTTAATTGAATCTACTTAGTACTATTCATATATTTATATGTGTACTGCGAATATTTATGTATTAGGCGAACACTACCATCAAATATTACATGTATATTGTATGCTACTAGTGTAGTTATGTTGTGTTGTATTGGGTAGGTACACTGAAATTACATGCACCTACATTTCCTGACATTTCCAGTTTGTTGAACCGATGAAGTGATGTATACAGCGAACATTCGGAACAAACATATAAGCAGTTAAGTAGATTGAAAAAATTCCTGAAACGCTTAGATCCCTTGACCTGCGTGTGAATAATACATATTTTGGGTGTAAACAACTTATCCATATTAAATCAATACGCGAATGCAAAACCCTCTTGAACTCCGATGCAGAAATTCTCATTGTATGCAATTTCTCTTGGGAGCTGAGATGGGATGTCTTACTCGGGAAATCTGCTGCGACTGCAGCTCATTCAACTTGTCCGAAACCGCATAATGGACGCCAAGAGGCATCCGGCAATAGAATCCGCGGTATCTACGGTTCTTCTTCAACTCAACTCACGCGACGTCCGCGCGCGTGCTGCTGCTGAAGGCGGACTTGAACAGCACAATCTACACTGATAGCAGACGCCAGTAACCGCCGGTCTTCGATCGTTGTAGGACGTCGCGGCGCGTCTACATGCTGTTGCTGTCGATCGCTACGCCGACGCGAAAGTAAACTTCCCAAAACTTTGCTAACTTGTACTTTTGGTGTGTAAAAAAGGAACAAGTGCGACTATTTCTCAGCAAATGCGAAAACTGGGATGAAGGGACTTTTTTGGATCGCACAGGAACTTTTAAAAATGCAATCATAAAACTGTTAGCACGCAATTGAGGTAAATTTTTGCTGATTTTAATAATTTTTGGGTTTGAAATCCACGCAAACTTGTACATTAATAACGAAGGAGAAGTTTAAAAATTAATTTTTATCCCGCGTACTTTGCGCATTTCTCTTCTACAAGTACCGAGACGACGGCAAAAGTATTAGCAGGCTAATTTAATTTAGTATTCAACAGATCTTAATTATAAAGTTTGTGCAATTCGTTTACTTAAAAGGAAACGACAAGCAATAAATTAATTTTCAGGAAAGTGTGTATAATCCTTGTGTGAATAGCAACATTAATTGATTCTTGAAGCTTTACCGTAGCCTGGCTCACATTAACAAGTAGTTGGTAAACTAAAATTGCTCTTGGAGTACTCTGGGGTAAATTAAATCTAATTCATTATACAACAGAGGAATAAGTTGGTACATTTTAAGTGCACTTCTATTAAGTTATAAATAATTGTTTATGAATATATTTAATATAATTATGTTTTTATCGGATAAATGTTAATAAAAATTGACCGAGATTTAATGATTGACTGAAAGTTATATTTAAAGTTAATCAAAAAATCACAAACGTTTAATTTTTTATAAAATTAAAAAAATAATTATTTCGTTTAAAATGTAACTTTTTTAAAAATTCATTTTTTAAAGCAGAGCTTTCTCTTTCTTTTTAGATTTGCACATTTTTCTTTAATGTAGTTTGAAATTTAAATGACTCTAGCAGATTGGATTAATTATTAAAACGAGCTAAAGTATAACCTACAGTCAACCACAAAAAGTTCAAATTTAAGCTTTAGTTTTGTATTTAACATTTAACAAGAATAATGTAGATATCATAAATTCTATTGATATTGAACATATTATATTGACCAAAAAAATGTTAGAACCACCTTGTAGAAATTTAAAAAAGAAATACAAGCCATATACCTGGCTTTCGTGGTAGCGACTTGCAGTAAAACTAACTGTAGCCTGGAATAAAATTTCTATTTTCGGAAATATCTTATATAATTGAAGCGAAATGTCAAATCAAGTGACTGTAGAAACACCTGCAGATTAAACGGGCACCGGTAAAATAATCTGACAATTTAGTCTTGACCTCTTCTGATCTGTCGTATAATAATAACAATTTTATTAACTTACCGCGGTCTTACACAAAGTAAAATATTTTAATATTAAGCTGTGGCCTCTGTAATTTCAGAAGCGCTTTTTTCAAAAGTTTATATAATTTCTAGTGACTCAACAAGGATATTAATATAAATTTTATCGCTTAAATTAGTATCGTGTGTTACATTGTAAATTTAGTGTATTATCTATTATCTTTATGCTATGTTCAGATAATTTCGGTAGATATATATAAAATTATGATTGGGTTATATTTTTAACATTACTGTAGTTTCTCCTGGTAGTCTATACAAAAAAAGAACTTTTTTAATGATTGTATTTACAATACATTTTTAATTGTTACTGTATGTAGTTGCCGCTTGCAATCAACACAAATGAAAAACTCTTTTAATTGCTACTGTAATTTTCTCATAATATTATTATAATTGCCGATTGTAATCAACACATTCAAGAGCTTTTTTGATTGCTGCGGAAAACTTCAGCCAATTATTGGAAATATACTAAGTCAATGCGGAATTATTTTTAAGACTAAGTTAACGATTTAAAATAATTACGTCACGAAAAATAATTTTTCATTAGATTTCTTCGAATGTATATCGTCCAGAACAGGAAATCCTGAGTTTTTATTTTGTTTTAGTCTTTTAGATAAATAATACACGCACATTTTTCACATTAAATGACCGTGTCTTATGTTATTTTAAAACCTGAAAATAAAGCGGCAAAAGAAGTAACAAAAATAGCTTATTTTGATTTTAATTAATGGCTATAGAAGGGTCCATAAAGTCGACAACTGGAAATTTTCTGAATTCTATTGAGATTCTAATTTTGGTAATTATCACAAACATTTTAATTTGATTGGAATTATACCTTCTTTAGAGCTGCGGCTATAAAACGATCTATAACATTCCTAATTATGAACTGAGATTCGCATTGTGATTGTAATTTGGTAATTATTGCAAATATTTTATTTTAGAGTTAGAGTTGCAGTTATAAAATCATTGAAAAATCCAACACATATTTCCTAAATCATATTATGGTTCTAGTTTTGGTAATTGTTATACAAATTTTATTTTGTCTTTAATAAAATGATTTATATAAATCTAGGAATACAATTTTAGTAAACTCTATTATAATTCTAATTTTTGTATTTACTAGAAACATTTTATTTTGATTTGAATTTAGTATTTGTTAGAGTAGTGGTTATAGAACTGCTTACGAAATTTAGAATTACTTATGAATTTTCCGAATTGCATTGTGATACTAATTTAGGAAATTACAACAAAATATTGCATTTTTTATTTATTCATTTTATTTTATTTATTTATTTTTTATGTAGTGATGATAAAACGATGTATAAACCCACAGACATTGAATTTTATAAATTCGATTGTGATTCTATATTTGGTAATTACTAGAAACACTTTATTTTAGTTTTAATTATTTATTTGTTAGAATAGTGGTTATAGAAAAATTTAAAAAATATTAATTACACTGTGGCTATTATTTTGATAATTACTTCAAACAATTTATTTTGATTTTAATGACATCTTTGTCGGCCTTGTAATCTAAAACATCCATAAAATCTACAAACACAAATTTCCTAAGCCATAATATGTTCTAATTTTGGTAATTACTAGAAACATTGTATTTTGATTTTATTTGTAACTTCGTGAAAGTAGTGATTCTTAAACCATTTAAATCCAGGGAATGAATTTGCTAAACTCTATTATAATTCTAAATTTGTTAGAGTAGTGGTTATAGAATGACATACTAAATTTAGAATTGTGACTTGTCTGAATCGCATTGTGATTCTAATTTTGGAAATTACCAAACATATTTATTTTCATTTTAATTACATCTTTGTTGGAGTTGCAGTTATGAAACCATCTATAAAATCCACAAAGATGAATTTCATTGAAAATTTTATGGTTCTAATATAGCTAATATTAGAAAAATTGTACTTACATTTAAATTACACCTTCGTTAGAATAGTTGTTATAAAACGGTGTATACATTCAGTGACATGCATTTGCTACACTCTATTATATTTCTAATTTTGGTAGTTATTAGAAACATTTTATTTTGATCTTAATTGTATATTTGTTAGTGTAATGGACATAGAACGACTTATAAAATTTACATGTCTGAATCCTCCATATGATATTGTGAATCTCATTTTGGTAATTACTACAAAAATTTAATTTCCATTTCAATTACGTTTTCGTTGGAGTTGTAATCATGAAACATCCATAAAATCTACAAACACAAATTTCCTAAACCACAGGATTCTAATTATGGTAATTACTAAAAAAATTGTATTTTTATTTTATTTGTACCTTCGTGAAAGTAGTGATTCTGCGACAATTTATAAATCCAGTGAATGAATTTGCTAAACTCTATTATAATTCTAAATTTGTTAGAGTA
>JABXWE010004092.1:0-29221 GCA_014611495.1 Limonius californicus
AGGAAATTTAGCCCCCGGAAAGTTGGCCCCCGCCATTAGCATTTATGTGGTATTATGCGTTATGTTGAAAGATAAATAATGTAATTAAACAAACTGTGGCTAGCCCGTGAACGTTCTGAAACTTCGTCAAAAGTAAAAAGTGATTGATTAATTTCAATTGTTTTATTCTTCTTCTTATTTTAATGCATAGTAATTTCTGATTCATATTATTTGAAAACGAACTAAAATAACACAGTTAAATAAAATTCTAATTTACTTATTTATATTGATTTATTTGATCTAAAGTAAGCAACAATTAATCGTATTATATGCATATAAACATGTACAAAAATCTATTCGGGTCTAAATCTTATATTGTGACCTATTGCTTCTAAAAAATCCGGTAGAGTTCTCTCATTTTGTACCTATATACTCGTCACACAGTGACTTTAAGTGGTCTTGCAGTATACAGTAATCCGTAGCCAGATAAGCGTATTAATGGGTGCAGGTAATAATAGGGAGGTGATTAGGGGTTATAGGAGTTAATGATTTTTGCTCAGATGATAAATATCTGATTAGGGAAAATAATAATAACTTAAAATGTAGAAACTAATTGTTCTAAATTACATTTTTTATATTTCATCATAACGCATAAATGCTAATGGCGGGGGCCAACTCTCCGGGGGCTAAATTTCCTGGGGGCCAATTTTCCGGGGTCTAATTTACCGTTGCCAAACTTCCGGGGACCAATTTTCCGAGGTCTAATTTACCTAGATATTTATTTAAGTGGTAGGTAATCACCAGCCTCTCAAGCTGCATAAAATTTTCACAGTTTCGGTGATCCATCGTAATCGTTTACTAGCAAATGCAAGGGTGGAATTACCGTTTCAGTAATTTAGTAGGTCAAAACCATCCTAACATATGGGTACTAATTAACAAAATTAAACAAGAATGGGCAACAGACTAAACGAAATTGGAGCAGCAGCGCATCCGAAGAATAAAAGACTAACATACCAGATTTTACAAACTCGCCGTAAACAATTATGTCAAGAATATAATGAAGGTGAACGTGATTTGGAAAACTTTTTAAGTGCTATCCGCAACACCATTAGGTTGTAAATTAGTGCATTTTCTGTACAACTTTTTATTATAACAATTTTATATTAAATAAATGCCATGCTTTCGACATCTCAACTTTTTCTACATTTTTAAGTGGTAATTAATCAGTTTTGTCCAGGGATTTTTATCCGGGGGGTTTTCCGTCCAGGGGATTTCTATCCAAGGGGTTTTCTGTCCGGGGTTTTTTTTCCGGGGGTTTTTTGTGCGGGTTTTTTGTCCGGGAGTTTTCCGTCCTCTTCCCATACGTTAAATATGTAACTATAATGTAACGTACCGAAGGTTTTCCACAAGAAACTTTCCAGCTTTAAGTTACGATTGTTTAAAATATCTTTCAAAATTTTCAGCTATAGTGGCTATATTTATGGAGAGTTTCTATTAGCTATATTAGAAAATGTAAACAGAAAACGTAATTAATAAAGTTACTGTAAAAAGTTTTCGGGGAAAAATTCGTACGAAAAGGTTACTGAAAAAATGTATTACATATAATAAATGGATTACAAAAAAGCCATCAGGAATAAAATTGCCAATTGCCAGGAGGAAAAAATGATATAGGGTGATCTATTTTCGCTGAGCTTGCAGGAAGTTCGTTATTTCACTGGGCATAGAGTTATTATTTTAAATAGAACACTTTCCAATCAATTGTAAATTTATTTACTAAATTATATTAATAAATGATTTAGGGGAAAGAATTTGTCAAACAAATTTATTTGATAATAAAAATATTGATCACATACAAAACCTTTTCTATATTGTTCATACGAAATAATCACATTAAACACGTCTTCACTAATATAATTAGTTCGCTTTTTCTTTTAAAATATTTATATACGGATTTTTTTCCAAGCTTAAATCCCTCGGATATTTAGTAAAAAAAAAACTCGTTAAAACATATTTTTAGAATTAAAAAGTTATTATGCGGTCAGGGGAACAGGACGAAAAACCTCCAGACAAAAACCCCCAGACAAAAAATCCCGGGAATAAAACCCACGAGTAAAAACCCCCGGACAGAAAACCCCCGGATAAAAATCCACCGGACAAAAAACCCCCGGTTAAAAAAATCCACGGACAAAACTTATTTATATATTTGTCCTGGTTTGGCCAAAACGTCATTTGCTCTTTGTTTCATCTCTTGCATGCATCGCGTAATACTTATTTCTTGTTCGTTTACCGGGTGGTTATGATCTGCTTTCAGAACTGGCTCCGTTATCTCGCGAGTAGTGACTAGATAGCCCCGCATGGAACTATGTAACACAAAAAAAGAATTAAAAAATAGGTCAATACATATATTATTATCATAAGTAAAATCTATAAATTTATTATACAGAGCAAGCGCACTTAAAATTTGGAACATATACATTCAACTATGCACGTAAAATACTGAAAATATGCACTTTAAGTTATAGTAGTTTAATCAAAGTATCATAGAATAGATTAAAAAATTGTTACTAATAATAATAATTTATATTAAAGTAGAATTAAAATTATACTTAAATATTATTACATTTTGTAATTACAGGGTGTAATAAATTTCTATTCTGGGAAAGAATCTCCAGTGAGAAATATATGTCTACCTGGGCTATAATCCCTAAACCATTCTAAGAATTGACGAAAATAAATTTGCATTTGCTAGCTAAAGATTAGGAAGGATGACCGAAACTGTGAACATTTTACGCAGCTTGAAAGCCTGGTGATTATCACTTTATAAAAAATGCCAATACATTTTTTGACTGAGGGGTTTTCCCGGGGGATTTTTATCCGGGGGGTTTTCTGTCCGCGGGTATTTTGTCCGGGGGTTTTATCCGGGTGTTTTATGTCCGGGGTTTTTTGTCCGGGGTATTTTTGTCCGGGGGTGTTTCGTCCTAGATTCATTCTTATGGAGAGTTTCTATTAGCTATATTAGAAAATGAAAACAGATAACGTAATTAGAAAAGTTACCGTAAATAGCTGCGGGAAAAAATTCCCACGAAAAAGTCACTGAAAAAATTTACTTTATAAATTTATTACGGAAAAGCCATCAGGAATAAAATTGCCAATCGCCAGGAGGAAAAAATGATATAGGGTGATCTATTTTCGTTGGGTTTGCAGGCAGTCTGATATTTCATTGGGCAATTAGTTATTATTTTAAATAGAACCCTTTCCAATCAATTGTAAATTTATTTACCAAATTTGTGCCATGGAAACAATTATATTAATAAATGATTTAGGGGAAAGAATTTGTCAAACAAATGTATTTGACAATAAAAATATTGACACATACAAAACATATTTTAAATTGTCCATACGAAATAATTATATCAAACATATCTTCACTAATCATGTTCTTGGTTCTGATTTTCTTCTAAAATATTTATATACGAATTTTTTTCCAAGGTTAAATGCCTCGGAGAGTAAAAAAATCGTTAAAGCATATATTTTTAGAATTAAAAACGTTATCCTGCGGTCAGAAATACATGGGGTGTGCTGTTAAAAAGGAAGATTGTTCTATCATGCGAAATCAGTTTTCTATTTACTAAAATTAAACATTGAAAGTCATCATAAATAGGAGTGTTTAATATTGTTAAATTAAATTCTGTAGCAATTACCGTGTATGAAGAAAAAATTGACGTTAGGATTTGCTTATTTAATGAAATTTAGAAAAATTTTGAATTTTAAATCATTTTCGACTAGCAATCTAGACGATACTTTTTATAAGTTTTTCCACCCATTTTTTCTCTAGTCTAGGGGACTACATTTCGTCAGTTTTTCTGTGACGTTTTTCGGGATTCACTTTTAGTAGCGGTTTTAAAGTATACATGAATTCAGTCTATGAAAGTATTCCTTTAAGAGTAAGTAGGTTAGATTCTTGTACTACCAATTCAGTATTTGTAACTGTAATTACTACAAAAAGAATATTAACTTGAGTCCCTTAATGGTAAAGTTCGAAACATTGAACGTGTTTCTGTGGGAAGAGGACGAAAAACCTCGGACATAAAACCCCCCGGATAAAAAACCCCGGACAGAAAACCCCCGGTAAAAAAATCCCCGGACAAAAATCATTTCTATATTTGTCCTGGTTTCGTCAAAATGTCATTTGCTCTTTGCTTCGTCTCATGCATCGCGTAACATTTATTTCTTGTTCGTTTACCGGGTGGCTATGATCTGCTTTCAGAACTAGTTCCGTTACCTTCTAGTAAAAGATTAGAGTGGATAACCGAAATTATGAAAATTTTGTGCAGCTTGAAAGCTTGGTGATTACCACTTTATAAAAAATGCCAATACATTTTTTGACCCGGAGTTTTATATACGGGTTTTTTTTTCTCCGGGGGTTTTTTATTCAGTGGTTTTATGTCCGGGTTTTTTTGTCCGCGGGGTTTTCGTCCTATATTCGTTTTTGTACGGATAAGCGAATTCGGTTCTCACTCACTGCGCTTTACAGTTACTTTCAATAAAAACACATCAAATAAGAATTATATAACTCTTTTAAAAATATATTTTAATTATAAAGCTAACACATAGTAATTTCTGGGGATATGGAAATATTTTTGTGAATTAATTATACGGGTCTTGCGATTGTGCAGTTCGATTATTGTACATTTATGCATATTAAATATTTATTTACAGATTTATTTCTGCTTCGTAGACATCTTTCTTAAAACATTGCAGTTTAAAAAATGTATATAAAGACATATTGTTCAAAGACTTTACTACATAAATTATATTTCTATAAAAAATAAGCTATTTTCGTCTTTACCGCGTGTAGACGTTTAAGAAAAATAGGGTGAGAATTGAACACGATATAAGTTTGATAGTTTATTACATGATACCTCTGGTCCCAAGGTTTAGATATTTCCAATATTTTTGAATGGCAAGCTATGGCAATCATCCCCAGATGTTTGTAAAATGCTCTTTGTTGTTTGCAAAAGTTCTACGCCCCACAGGGAAAAGTAAAGTTGTAAAATTCATCTTCTGGGAACCATCAGCCAGCTTTAAAGTTTGCCGCTGGATCGTAAAACATGAAGATGGCTGGGAAATTTACATTATTTTTGCTGTATAAATATCGTGGTCAATATGGATAACAACTCATCGAATAGTTTTGTTTGTGTACTATTCATAAAACTCCTACATTAAAAATACTGCATTTATATTATTACGAATAGAAGCACGTGGATAAAAATAAAATTTGTTCGCTTTTCCAGACTAAGGCCTGTATGACACGGCACAGAATTTTGTATAAAATTTCGTTCTAACTGTTTTTACAAAATTCTGTGACGTGTCATACAGGCCTTATGGAATGTTGTTTTGTATTTAATTAAATGTTATCGAACCATACAAAAAATATAACCTTTAAAAGATTAGATGGTATATTTTTACACTTTTCAATTCACCGTAAAATTATCTATTATCCAACGATCTCCTGTTTTTTTTTATTTTTGATATGGCGTTGCCCAGTTAATCTAAAATATGTGAAAATTTTGATCGGCGCAAGGCTTAACAAATTAATCCGATGCGTGAGTATTACGATTAATTAAGAATACATAACTCGCACGTTATGAAGCCAAGTGATGTACTAAAACGACGCAACTACCAAAAATTAATTTTACTAACATGCTGTTTCTTACACCAGTGCAAATTTAATTGATATCAGAGCATTTTCTCATTCTTTTCAAATGGAACACTCTGTATATTATTTTATTTTTGATATGGTACGTTAATTCTCCACAACTTGAATACGCGAATATTGTCTTATACCGAAAATCGACATTTTCGGAGATATACCTATTTACCTTTTCATTACAAACCGTTGAATTATTAAACTTAATATTCCTATCTAATCTACTAGCCATAATTTTGACATAAAGTGAACTCCATTCTAGTCTTAAAAGTAGTGCGAGAATAATGTCATTCTAATGCCGAAACAGAGAAAAAGATTTTATTTCAATTCAAGTATACTCAGTGACATGCAAATCGCAACACCAAGAAGGGGTAGGAATTTTATGACCAAACTTGGCAGAAACGTTTAACTACTATAAAGTAGCAATTGATTAAAATTTTAAAGAAAAAGAACAAAATATAAACATAATTTTTATTAATACTGGGTTCTTCTCCCCCTCCCTATGGGTTACACACTCCTCCATTCTTTGTGGCATCGATTCTAGCAGATGGTCGATTTCCTTTTGAGGTATTGTGTCCCAAGCAACCTGTAATTCGTGCTGAAGAGCTTGCAGCGTCTGCGGAGGATGCAGCAGGTTCCTCAGTCTTCTCCCCGTAATGTCCCAAACATGCTCGATGGGTGAAAGATGGGGTTCTACCACCTCATCCACATATCGCTGGGCGTTCATATTGCCTCGGATGAATAACAAACGGGACCTACTCCCATAAGATATAGCACCCCATACCATAATTCCCACAGTTTGGTGCACATGCCTCGCAACAGAAAATTCAACATTGCGATGTTCCCCACGTGTTCGTCTGACCCTCATACGGCCATCATGCATCCCAAACAGAATCGGGATTCATCACTGAACACCACCCTATGTCACTCTAGGTTCCAGTGCAGTCGCAACCTACACCACTCCAAATGTTGCTGTCGGTGTTGAGCCGTCAGTGGTAACACACGATGTGGCCGATAGGATTGCAAGCCGAAAGCTCTGATTCTGCGGTAAACCGTTCGAAGGGTTACAGGACGACCTTCGTTAGCTAACCATTGATCGGCAACTGATCTGGTACTGGAGAATCGGTCTCTTGTTGCCGTAAGTCGAAGATGGCGGTCCTGCACCTCATTTGTTCTTCTTCGTCCCCCGGTTCTTCTTCTGCGATGTTCCTGACCCTCCTTAGTCCATGCCTGATAGCAGCGTACGATGGTGGATTGGTTCCGGTTAAGGCAAACGACCTCTGTCGAATTCGCTTAATTGGCGGTAATTTCCACGTTGGCGCACTCTAGGCATGTTCACGCCCTCAAAACAAACGATCAATAGCGAAAACAATGAAGAACTGAACAAAATCTCGCAAAACATACACCGGATAAAATTCTTAGAAAAAACTGAAAGAACTGTCAGATAAGCCATTATCACTTGATCCATATGAATGAAATTTTAATCAATTGCTACCTTTTAGTAGTTAAACGTTTCTGCCCAGTTGGGTCAAAAAATTCCTACCCCTTCTTGGTGTTGCGATTTCCATGTCACTGAGTATATTTATTTATATAACAAAATATTCAATGTGACCTCCGTTTTGTCCAACGTACATGGTACAATTTGGTACACAATATGTAGATGTTTTATACAAAGTGATTTTTTAAAAAGTCAATTGCAGTAGCCTAGGGATTGTCCCGTCTATATTAAGCTTTAGAATCTGACAATATGAAAATTGTAACAGAAAGAAAGAAATCTTGACGAAAACCCTGTAATATACTTACCTTAATAAATTACAAATCAGTTGCAACTAAATACTTGTTCATTTTCACATTTTGTTGGGGCAAAATTTTTAACTACCTGAACTGTCACACAGTTTGACATACAGGTAAATGTCATGCAAAGCTCATTACAGCTGACTGCAGACGGAATAGCTTTTTTTCGAGGCTTGCTGCAATTGACTTTTTAAAAAATCACTTTGTATGTCCTTACAGGAAAAATCAATTTTTATCAAACCTGACGATCTAGGTGGCCAATTTATGGGATCGCCGTGACCCATACACTAGTCCCCGAATTCTTGATTCAAGAATTGTCGCGTCGTTAGTGCTAAATGTGCTGGAGCACCGTCGTGGAGGAACTACATATTTTCCATTACACTTGGAAGGACATTTTGCAGGAGTTGAGGCAAATTATTTTGCCAGAAATACAAATATTGTTCATCATTTAGAGGTTTATTAAAAAAATGAATCCCACTAACAAATTTCCACACTCACAATATCTCCTCAAACATTTACAGTCCATTGTCGTTGTTCATCAACTTACAATTCTTGGGTTTTCTATTGCATAATGAGAGTTTGGGTTACGAGTTTGAGTGAAGGTCGACTCGTCTGTAAACAACAGCTTTTGGAAAAAGTTAGGAGTGCTTTTTTCCATTCCCAATCTCTACTCACTTTGTTAAAACCATGGCTACGAGATAAAAAAAAATGCAAAATTTTAATAATTCAATGGTTTTATAATGAAAAAGTGGAAATATCTTCGAAAATATTGAATTTAGCTATAGGATGATATTCATAAAATTTGTGTAGAATTAACGTGCCATTTCAATAATGTAATAGTATACAGAGTGTTCCGTTTGAAAAAACTGAGAAAATGCTTTTTGTAATATCTTTAAAACACCATGTAATATAATAAAATTAGTTTTTGGAGGTTGTATCGTTTTAGTAGATCACTTGGCTACATAACTGCGAAATATGTATTTTTTATTAATCCTAATACTCATGCACCGAATTAATTTGTTAAACATTGTGCCGACCAAAATTGTCACATTTTTAAAATAAACTCGGCAACGCCTCATCGAAAATATCCAAAATAAAAAAATCTGGAGATTGTTGGAAAGATAATTTTACGTTGAATTGAAAAATTTAAAAATATACAGGGCGTTCTATTTAAAAAATAATACCTTGAAGATGCTCCACTGTAACGAGTTACCCTGTATATATAAACAATTTTTATAATGTGCGCATTTTGACACTACATCACTTAAAGGAAAAGAAAAACTTCCAAAATCATTTTAATAAAGCCAATATTGGACTTTGACGCTCTAATGAGCAACCCTGTATAAGAGAAACATTTTTATTATGCTATTTTAATGTAAATCAGAAAAAAGAAATTATGTACATTAAGTCAAACCGAGTGACTGCTCTTATAATTTATTGTAAACGTTAAATTTACTTGGAAAATATGTGTTGAAACAAATAACTTAAAAAATTGTTTCAGTAATCGGAAAACATTATGTTATAGGTGCTCGAAGATTAGATGAAGTAATATTGACTATGAACGGTTAGATTTCCACCCATTTGGGTTTTCTATACCGGATATCTACAAGCTATCCGAATATAACACAATAAATACCATGGGGAAACGACTTTCTAGGTACTTTTAATTAAGATGTTTCGTATATAACCCGTTTTTAAGCAAATATTGTTGTGTAAGATCGCCAAATAAAAAAAAATTGTTAGTACTCGAATTCGAACCATTTTACATTCGATTACGAAATCAGTACACCTATTAGTAGGTACATATAGATAACCGATATAAATTTGAGATTTCATATACAGTGCACGCCACTTATTGGAATCACGCATAGTATTATCGGGTATTGTTATAGTAGCTTGGGGGAAAAACGAGCCGGACGTATAAGACTACATAGAAAGAACGGCGATTGTAGCAATACTTCGGTTTATGTTATCAATTTTTCTTAGGATTGTTTTCGTTCACGAGCACTAAGTAACCTTATTTGCATGCATTTCTTGTTTGTATTTTCAAGTTCGAGGGGTACCGGTGTCTCTAGCAAGATAACGGCCTGCAGGCTGGTTGGCAGCAGCTAACGCAGTTATACTTCTATTCTAACCCTTTGCAACGGCTGACGTATAACAGAGACGTGATTTTAGCTCAAAAAAATTTACCTTTTAGAACTGTATGATAGTTGCCGAAAATAAGTAAGTGGAATGAAACAGCACAATTAAGCATATCGCAGCCAGTTTTGCGCAAAAAAAAAGTTTAGCACTAGAAGACGCTGCAAAGAAAAATGACAATTGGAAAAAGCGGTGAAGTGAAATCTGTATTGAAACTCTAGTTCGCTAATGTCCATGAACAAAATGCACGTGTACAGGGCGGTCTCGACGTTTTTGGCGCCTGGGCAAGTTTTTTTTTAAACGCACCTGCCAAATTATATTTTTTATTTATTTTATTCTGTATCTCTGGAACTATGTGGTCATCGAAATCTATGAAATGCCTAGTTCGATGAAACACCCATATTTTTAGGCGCCACGTTGCTCCCTCCCTAAACCGGCCCATTACGTGTAGATGGCCCGTTGATGTGCCAGAAAGCAGAAGACTTTGTGAAGAAAATGGGAAATTTTGTAGCAACAGAAGGATGGTTTCATCGTTTATTATTATCAATCGGTTATTGTTATCAAAAACCCCGAGATGTAATCATATAAGCGGCGTGCACTGTATGTATATTTTGATTATAATCTAAATATTCTTTCTTCATGCTCGAGTCATCCGTGGACTCCCTGTGTACGGTGAACTCGTTTTAGAATTTAAATAAACTATATTAATTTGAGAATTCATATGCATATATATTTTTTATAAATTAATCGAGTCAGCTCCAAGTCAGATGATGATGATGATGATGATGATGAAATTAATATTCTTTCTTTCTTTCGGGTCATCCCTGAACCTCCGGTATACGCTAAACACGTTTTAGCATATAATTAAACTATATTAATTTGAAAAATCATGTATGTATTTATTTTTTTTTATAAACTAAGTATTTACTTATTTTTATTTATGATACATATGTGTATATACTTTGGTAGAATTTCTTGTTATAAAAGTGCATATGATGCAATATTTAAACGTTTAAATGTGCATTTTTACGGCAGTAATGACTATTCACTATTCACTAAATTGTATTATGATACGATTATTCCACCGCAAAAATAATTTGAGAATAAATTAGTTTTCTATTGTAAGAAACGATATGAACGTATACATTTACAATAACTTAAAAAATGTTATATAAAATACAATAATCGATACCATTATCTAATACGAGTTAATTCCATATCCTATTCGTTTTGGAGTTTACGTACTTTTCCACGAAGTGCCGTTTTGACCAGATTAATAAAGAAAAATTATATTATTTTTCTATAAATATATTTTTTGCTGTTATTTATTTATGTATTTCTTATAAAACTTATTTTTCGAAAAATAATAAAATTTATTTTCGTGAAATACTTTTTATATATTACAAGAGAACTCTTTATGTATTAAATTTTAACAATATTTTTGGTACTTAGAAAACATGTTAGAAGAAAAAAACGTTGAATGGAATACTATGCACCCAAAAAAATTATTTGATAATATTAAGGTGCAATGAAAATGTTAGCTAATACACGATTCCTTATAGAAATACAATAGAAATCATTAAAATTTTCTATATATGTACTTGTTAATCAGTAATACAATTTGAAAACGGTGTGTTTATCAAATGTCATGTCACAAGGTACGCGAGATTGATAGATTGGATCATACGGGTTTACTTTGACTTGAATACAACAACAGTAATTTATAATTTAACATTTTGTGGGCATTAAAATGATTGCTTTTAAATATGCTTTGTTTTTTTTTATAAATAAAAAATATAAATTAAAAACAGTTGCAAATAATAATAGTGTATGATTTGAAGAGAGCCTTGAAAAAATGATAAAATGTAATTCTAATAAAAGCGGAGCAAGAGAAGCAAATGATCATTTCGACCGCTAAGCGATCATCTTCAGTGCTGTTAGAATGCACGTTGGAGCAAAGCAACGACATGACCTAAAGGCAGGCGATTAGAAATCATATTTTTAAATAATATTAACTTTTCTAAGCACCGTCAATGCCGGCTACGCATATATGCAGATGAAATATAATCTCACAGTTACATTTCTGTTAAAATGCTTTATCTTGGTGTATGCCTAAGTAGATGTACGCAATATGTAAATATTATGTAGTATGAATATCGTCCGTAGGGATAGAGATCATGTACTTGCAACAACATACAGGGTGTGAAGGAATTGCAGGGACAAAGTTCTAGGGCCTAAAGTATACATGAAAACGAACATTTTATGTTAATAAATGTATGGCCAAAAGTGTTTCCTTTCAGGGATAGAGTTTCTCAAAGATTCTTTAAGAAGCGCCTAAATGTAGGCAACTCAATTCACTATCTACTAATTATTTCCGTAACGACGGAAATTAATATAGGATAAATAAAGCCTTCTTTGCCACTTTTCATATTCAAATTAAATTTAAAATAAATTAATTAACAAACTGTTTTATATGTCAGCAATAGAAAAAAAAATTACAAAGCAAAAAACAGCCATTTGAAAAATTTACAATAACTAATTCAAAAATTAACAAAATTATAGTAAATGTTCAAAATGCCGCCCCCCACCTTCCACACACGAAGCACATCTACGAAGTAAACTCCTGCGCACCGCTCCAAATATACCAGGAGTCTGTTGAACTTCTTCACATGCAGCAAGAATTAGTTCTTCTACAGTTTCAACTGGTGTAGCATACACCAACGTTTTAACATGACCCCACAAAAAGAAATCAAGTTGGGTCAAATCAGGAGAACGTGGAGGCCACGCCAAATGCCCTCCTCGACCTATCCATCTGTTGGGAAAAGTGTTATTTAAAAATTCCCTGACTTCCGCCGAAAAATGACCAGGTGCACCATCGTGCTGAAGCTATATTTGGGGTGGAACATCTTCCAAAAGATCAGGCAGGACATGGCGCAAGGAATTTAAATAAATTGCTCCTGTTAACCTTTGGGGTAGCAGATGGTCCAATGTCTATCGCTAACAATCCCGGCCCAAATGTTCACTGAAAATCTTTGCTGGTATCCTTTTTGAACCACAGGGATTTTCATCGTCCCAAGTGTGGCTGTTTCTACTGCTGAATACTCCTTCTTTCGTAAAAAGATGCCTCGTCACTAAACAGAACGTTTATTTGGAATTCTGGATCCTCATTACCCCGCCGCAGAAATTCCTGGCAAAATTCTACCCTTCTGGGAAAATCTGCTTGAACCATGGCTTGTACCTTCTGTGGATGGTACGGATGTAGCTGCTGCTCATGTAATACCTCCCATATTGAAACATGGTTCACTCCCATTTCATGAGCTATGGCTCTTGAACTAGTAGAAGGATTTTTAGCAACTCTCTCCAAAACTTCTTCCTCAAAATCCACCGTTCGCCTTGTTCTGGTAGCTCCACAGTTGTGTCTGTTGACAACGAATGTACCTTCCTCCCACAGCCGACGTGAAACTACACTAAAGGCCTTGTGCGATGGATGATTCTTAGTAGGAAAATGTTCTTGGTACTGGCGAGCAGCTTCGCGTGCGTTACCCCAAGCAGCTCCATACACGAACATCATGTCATGTCATGTCAAATACTTGATTTTGCTTTGTAATTTTGGTTTTTTCTATTGCTTAGTTTTGAAACATTTTGTTAATTAATTTATTTTAAATTTAATTTGAATTTGAAAAGTGGGAAAGAGGGTTTTATTTATTCTGTATTAATTTCCGTCGTTATGGAAACAAATAGTAGGTAGTAAATTGAATTGCCTACATTTAGGCGCTTCTTAAAGAATCTTTGAGAAGTTCTATCCCTGAAAGGAAACACTTTTGACCATACATTTATTAACAAAAAATGTTTGTTTTCATGTATACTTTAAGCCCTAGAAGTTTGTCCCTGCAATTCATTAACACCCTGTATATAGGATTGTTCGTGTCAGATAATGAGCCTACATATTTGTTTTCATGCAACCTACTTTACAAGTTACTGTTCACCTTAATTATAATATCTATTCTCTCGTTGTTGTTATATATTTTGTGTAATTATAACCAACGACCAAAACTTAAAGAAACATTTGTAACTTAAGGCTGATCTAACCCAAGCGCAGATTTAAAATCTGCCCCTTTGTTTTGGCTATAACGCAACCAACAATACAGCTTGTCTTACTTCTATATTGCAGGGGTTGAACTGTCTACCTGTTTTCGTACCCTTATTTTACGACTTCAAAGAACGATAAATCAATGTGGGCAATAAACAAATAGTAAACGTGCCTTGTGGTAGATATAATAATGTTTTTTCACTACTAGTAATATAGCGTAGCATTTTGACACACATTAGAATGCCGTGAAATACAATTTCTCTACCTTGGCACAGTGACAGGTAAATAATTTTTCATTATTAACCACTGGTGTATAATGAACAAATTTATATTTTTTGAGTATCCTGTAACAATTTCAAAGAGAATTTTGTTATAGCACGATCAAGTATTATGGGGAAATTCTATTTAATGGTATTTTATGCATTGAAATCGTTGTTTAAAACAATTAATTTAATTTTAAAATCTTTGATATATTTGAATATACGTTTTTCGCGTCGTAACAAATGAGAAGTGTGTCAATATAAATTTCGCCGATGGCAGGACAACGCAACGTTAAAAAGAGAAAATGGTTAATAATTTCAGTATTTTAGATGAAACGAGTGCTTAAACACCAATTTTTGAATGCTATGTATGCTTTCATATAAAGATCTTTCGATTTTTCAGGCAGTAGCTTATCTGTTACCTGATCTGCAATTTCCCGCATTTCGGGCGGTGTACAGTTTATAGCTTCGCTCGTCATTTTAACAAAGCAGCCACAAAAAAACTTACTAAAAGACTCAAAAAAAGTATAATAAACTTTAATGTCAAACTTTATTAACGATTTTCAAACAACTGTCATACCAACAAAACAAAAAACTGCCATTTGTTTTATAATTTGAAATAAATACAGGTTTAAGTTAAAATAGTCATTAAATTGACAATTATAAGAGTTTATGTTACTAGTAGTGAAAAAAAAAAAGTATATACACCTCGGTAGAAAAGTCTTATAGCCCTCGGGCCTTACATCCCTCGGCGCTACGCGCCTCGGGATCTAAACTTAGCCCTCGGGCTATAATAGTAGACTTTTCTACCTTGGTGTATAATATACTATTTCAGTATTGAAAATACTTAACCACAATAATGCAAAAATTACCAAGGAATTTAATTTAGAAATGCCATTAAAAAGAATTACTATTAATCATATTCAATGTTTATTTTGAATTTTGAGGTGTTGGTAAAATTTTATATAGCACCCGTGACTCGTTAGAATTTATCCACTTAATATGATTATGTAATATATTCACCTCTCGAAGAAAGTACCTTTTCCTCCAGGCCTTGGGAGGAGCAGATGCACTTTCTTGCCTAGGTGAACAAATAGCTATTACATAATTTTTTATTAGTATGTACTTTATATTTTTAAAAACCTAGTACGTTGTTTTCATTGAAGTTTTTGTTTCTTGTCAAATTCCACATCCATAGATGTACCATTCATGTCTAATAAATTGTACAACAAATGTTCTGACGTAGTGGCAGCTATGATCGGAGCTAAAACTAAAAAAATCTGATTCATGGGAGTGCGCAATAAGTACTGCAGAATATGTGACAATGAGAAAGACAAAACTGATCCAAACCCTCACATCTGTTATAAAAACCATAATGGGACTTCTACGTCAATGGAAGCCGACGTTATAGTAGAAGGATTCAAAAAGTCGATCTCAATGCACAATTTAATTTATGGAAAGAATTGCTGATGGTGACAGCAACGTGTACAAAAAAAGTATTGTTAGCTGCACCATATGGACCTCAATTCCACGTAGAAAAAATCGAATGCAAAAATCATGTATTGAGAAATTACATGACTAAACTGACCGATTTAAAAAATAATACCGCATACGACATTGAACAAAGAAAGGTTTTGGGGTTAAAACTGGAGAAACTGAGAATAGGTATTAGTTCAGCCATAGTTTTCTGGACTAAAATTTGATGGTATGGCATTCCCAGAGAGAGTAATGCAATTAAAAAGGGATATAGAAAACGGACCATTACATGTGTTTGGAGATCATACGGAATGCATTCGTAACCAAAGCTCTTTGGCACCGAAGAAAAAAGAATTTTGAAACGAGTGGTAGGAGAAGCAAATGCGGTAGAAAAGCTAAAATAAAATAATTTTTACAATGAGATTGTTTCGCGCAACAGGAGAGTGGCAGATCATGCGTGGAGCTTGTTGCATACCGTCAACAACAATTTGGCGGAATGTTACAACTCTATTGTAGGAAAATTTGTTGGTGGAAAAAGGGTAAACTTTTCGTTGAAAGGTGGGTACACAGCAAGGTGTAAAGGTGCTGCTTTGTCTTTTAACAGCAATAGTGATTCCTACGAATTTCAAAAGAAAATGTTGAGAAATGGACCAGGCTTCTACACACAAAAGCATTGCAGACAAATAGCAAATTAAAAAATGCTTGCGAAAATACAAATGCTCGCAAAAATCATTGTTGTTTGTTGCATTATTTACATCAATCTCTAGGTTATAGCTTTATATTTTTTGTTTTTTTATTTCTAAGACCATTTGTACTAATATATTAATTTTGAATATATAATTTTATTTTTTTGTAAAATGAAAAATAAACATTTTTTTCTCTCTACTAAACTAAATTCGAAAACATAAATTTGTTAACATTTCAAAGCCAACTAAAACAGACTTTTAAAAAGTACTGCACGAACGAAAATAGTGATACCAAAAAATTTGATAAAAAAAAAGAATAACCTAAATAGTTTTAATAACAGAAATAGGTACATATGTATTTCAAATCAAGCAAAACTTTCTATTTTTTCGTCATTTTTTCGTAAAATCAAAAATAAATTTTTGTTCCTCTTGTAAACTGTATTCGGAGACATACGGTATATACATGTTTTTAAAATACATAACAATTGCATAGATATTGCCATGAATCTAGTAAGACTAATTATAATTTTCTTTTATTTGTTAGTTTGCAACTTTTTGAATTCAAAGACACATTTGGTTTGTCAATACATAAAATGTTCCATTATGGCCGGGTAATAAAACGATTATCTACCCATCACCGTAATAAAGTTGGCTTGCACCGAAGTTTCTACCTGAACAATCTACAGCGCCTCTCGCGGCCAAGTTGGAGAACTAAATGTGCAAAATATACAAAAATGACATGTGATTATTTAAACAATACACCTTTTTTTTTAAACTGGTTATTACTGATTTATATCAAGTACAGCATTTTACACATGTCTGCTTATTTTCTTTTCTAAAAGTATCGTAGACATGAAGATACATCGTCCTCTACGTTCTTGCTTTTATTTAAATAAATAATTTTTTCTTCGTCTTGTTTTAGATTCAGCGGACTAGGGAATAGTATTATTAATGTTAATCCAAAAAATCAAGAGGCTATCTTTAGATCTAGATACCAAAGAATGCTAAAACAATAAAAATAAAACGATTGCGGTCTAGTTTTTAAGTGATACATTTTTTTTAAATAATGAAACATATTCAGCGGGGTAGATATTAAAAATACGCGTAATTTGATGTATGATACATATAATAAAAAAAATGAATTACACCCAAAAAATGAAAAAATAACCAATTTTGGCCGGGAGGATCAGCCCAAATCTACCCACGAATTTGTAATTTATCATTTCTAGACATGTTTTTCTGTGAACAGCTTGAAGAAGAGCTAAATATAAAATCTTATGCGCTTACGAAAGGTTTCACCTTAAGCTACCATAAACTTCACTATATTTCCTTCTCATATTTAATGATCATCTTTAGGAATTTCCCCATGTAGCATAAAATAGCACAAATTCTAAATTCGCATTCTGATTTAAATATGACGAATTTGTAATACATTTTTTGTCAACAATATCTAATTATGATCTAAATTATTTACTATTTTCATAGAATGAACGATCTTAAAATAGTAAAAATGTATGAAAACTGAATCTTTCAAAATTAATAAACGGGAATCACGAAACCTTCTAAAATTTAATTCAAGCAAAACTTCAAAACTGTATGATTTCCCAATCGAAGTTATTTCAATTTAAAGCAAGCGAGGAATAGATCCGCGAACATCTTACACCCACTTTGAAAGGAATCAAATCAAAACCGGTGATCGAACAAATTCCACACTTAAATTACTTTTAAATATTATCTCACTGAACACTTCCATGAAAGGGAATTTAGTAATTGTAAAGACTGTAATGTGGAGTGAAGTCCGAGTTTCTATGTTTGGCGAGTTTTACGTGAAATGACCCTTGAAAGAACTTTCAAATTGTGGAACAATTCATTCTCTATTAGACAACTAATCTTATTGAAAGCGGTGGTTTTTTTATTCTTGATTAAACATGGCCTCAAAGGAGTTCTTTTAATAAGAACTGCCTTTTCAGGTTTCCTTCTATAGACAAAATCTATACTGAGAGTAAGTGGAACCTTCTTATGCTTTACAAACACGTAATCATGCTCTGTTTTCGAGAATGTAAAGGAAAACAAGCTAAAATAACACAAGCTGCTGAACATCCAAAATGAAACTAGATAAACCCTTGCGCTATGTTCCACTCTTGTTAGTTCTTTTAGAAATATTATAAATAAGCTGTGGGACTGTACATGTTTCCCATAAGGGTGATTGTTACGGAATTCTACTCTGTAGGGTGTGAAATGAAAAGAAACTAGTGTTTTTGTTTGCATTCGATAGGGAATAAAAAACATATATCGATCCTGTTAACTTAGTTTTTCCTAGCCTCTTCTTTCTTCGAGTGCTTGATCTCTTACGAGTTGCGATTAATGCCATTAGTACAGGTTTCTATTTTTTATGGGGGTGTAAACGGATTTTAACGGATCTATTACCTACCAGCGCAACTTTAACCAAATCGTACAAAATGCAATGAAAAAATAACATTAATACATCTACATTAATATATTTTATAGAATAAGCTGCTCATAATTTAAATTACTCCTAAACACCGTGCAGAAAATAACGTTTATTGCGCTTTGAAGGATAAATTCCCCAAGGGGGTTAAGTTAACAGAATTGTATCAATTACAATGCGAATATAGTATTAATGGCAATTAGGGAGGTCAAATCTGCATTTAAGTGATGATTTACTGGTAATGCTGGTTTTAACATACTTTCGTATATCAATCTTATAGTCAATAGTGTTACAATAAATCCTAATTATAACAATCTCCAATATCTGCCGACATTTCTTATTGTTTAATATATTTAAGGGTCGTGTGTAACACGAACTAATTACTATTAAATAACTCATTTACTGAAAAATTACTTCTCTCTCTCTCTCTCTCTCTCTTCTCCCTCTCTATCTATATCTCTACGGATTTCGAGAGAACATGACGTCCGCCTAAAGTGGTTTCCTGCTTCAGTGCAGCGGTCCAACACACTGGCCGCGACAGCTGTATGGCAAATTCTTCACGTTTTCTTCGTACCCTCTTGCCAGAGAAGTCGTGATCAGCTTTATTCACGACCTTCAGTTGCTATTCTTACTATTTAACTCCACCTTTCTCTATTTATGGATATATGCGTATCCTGATGAACTGAGGTGTTAGCTTTTTCCTTTATTTCGAATCCATCTCTTCGGCGACCTTGCGTTTGCTGCAGTACCTTCCACTTTACCCTGTACTATAGGTACTAGCAATATACGCCGCCAGCACCATAGTTCTAGTGCGTCGATTCTTTTACTGTCTTGGATTTTCATTGCCCAAAACTCTGTACCATATAGTAGGATTGGGAACATTAACGTTTTTATTGATGTTTCGAGTTATGTCACTATCCGCCCATGTTTTGCATAGGTCCTTGGCCGCTTTTCTCGCTATCTCACAACTGCGTTTAAATTTTGGGTTTCCTGCCACCATCATTAGTAATAAGACCTCTTAGATACAAGTACTGGTTTACTACTTGGCATTTTCCCACTTTCTTTACGTTTGCACTATTGTTATCTAATCTATCCACAATCATAAGTCTTCTGATAGTTGGTATCTAGTCCGCAGTTGTTGCTTTCTTCCTCGAACAGTACTAATAGTTCTTCCAATTCTACTGGCAAATTACTTAAATACTAAATCCTACCTTAAAAGTGTAATTGTTACGACCAGCAATTTTCAGTTTCATTCAAAGTAAAGTTCCGTAATATAAATCATTGTCGATAACTTTTTACTGTCACATCATCATCATCATCATCATTCAACAAATAAACAAGTCTAAATGTAGGTCACATACTTTCCGAATATGCGTAACTGCTAACTAACCAAGTAAATATTTTATGTGTTTAACATTAAAATCCATGTTTGTTCACGGAGTTTTGGAAACGAAAAAGTAGAGGTTTAGTTGATCTGGATTTTTATATTTTATTAATAAAACATTTTATCATTAAACCAAGAGAACCACGATGTGCATTTTCATCTGTATTAGCTCAATGACTTCAAACTACCCGCCTCTCTTTATGTAACTGAACTGAACTCCGTATCTTAACAGTCCATAAGGAAAGGAAAATTGACGCTGCTATAGGGGTCGGTCGGGTTCCGCACCGGAACCCTAAACCCCTCTTCAGCCAGTAATGGGAATATAAGGACAGGAATACCAAGAAAACACGATAAAAAAATTTCGTGAATGATACTGTCCCAGCATTTACCTGTATGACCCAGAAGAACCACGGAAACCTGACTCAGGCCAGACGGTCCGAGGGTTCGAACCCAAGACCTCCCGAATGAAAGGTAAACGCTCTACCTCTGAGTCACCTTCCTCGGTTAAAACAGTCCATAAAGGGCCTTAGAGTTTTATGGGGAGCGGCATCTACCCCAGCCCTCTTGACTACCTTAACGGAGGGGGGGGGGGGTGATTTACTCTAACAGTCCAACAGTTTATAATGGGACCGGCACTTTGTTCACATCTCTCAGTTTGACGGATCATTCTTTGCGATTTGTACCTTTTGCCCTCCAGTTTTGAATCCCGAGCTCTCGTAAATCTCTTTCTATCCTATCTAACCATCTTGATCATGGTCTACCATCTGTCCTTTTGCCCTATAGTTTTCTGTCCAAAACCATTTTTGCCCCTCAGTCCTCCTTTATGTGTTAATCTTCTGATTCTAATCTGATTTGTGATACTTGGACTTTTAAACATCGCCCGTAAATTTTCCGCAGTATTTTACGTTCCATGTCTCTAGTACTTGTGCTTCTTTTCTTGTAAAACACACGTTTCTGCTGAATACATCAACAATTGTCTGCTTACTAATTTGTACACTTTTATTTTCGAGCTCACCCACAGCGTCTTCGATTTTAATATACCATGTAACGCGTACGCACATTTATTTCCTAGTATTAATCACTAATTCACATTTCCAAAAGGTTCGTCTGTCGCGGTATTTATTGAACCTAAATATTTAAATCTATCCACCTTATCGAAACACTAGGCATTAATAGATACTTCCCTGACGCTTTCATATTTCTGCGTTGCTTTTATTGTAATCATATATTTAGTCACTGTTGCGTCATAGTCCATCCTTCAACAAATAAAACAATTTGTCGAAATGTAGGTAACAAACTTGGGAAATATGCATAACTGTTAACTAATCAAGTACGTAAATATTTTATGATTTCGATTCAAATCTGGGCGCGACGATGTTTGTTCACGGGGTTTTGGGAACGAAAATATAGAGGTGTAGGTGATATGGATTTTTATATTTTAATAATAAAACATTTTATATTTAGACCAACATAACCACAATATTAATTATTCATCTGTATTAGCCCAACGACTTCTTAATTACGCGCCTTTTTTAAGTACACCTCTAAAATAACAAAGCGACATTGTGGTTGATTATCTCAAATTTACAACACCAAATACATAGTTGAACTAGCCCTTAACAAAGTAAAAGTAACTCTAATGAGTTTCTAAACTCCATGTTAATATGAGTATGATTGTTAGGCTTCAGTATTTCTAACCGGTTGTATAATAAATTAGTCGAATCCTGTTTAATCCTACTTTTCAACAAGTTAAAATAAATGTAAACAAACTGAAAGCTGGAATAGCCAATTAAATAATCTAAAATTCATTGAAATTCTGAATACCTGCGAAAATAAATTTATACTATTATGAAATGTATACAAAGTAATAATAAAATTAATTAAATTATTATGAAATACTTCGACTTAAATTTAAACAAACTTCGATGTGAATCTGTTATATGTTCCTGAAATTTAGGTAACTGAATGATGTATTATTCACCAACTGCAACATAAATTAATTTGAAGCTGAACAAACTAAATGTACCCTCACTCTACAGGCTTATGTAATCTCATTTCTCTTTTAAATATTGAATTGAAACCAAAACGGGCTTCCTTAATACAAACAAAGCTGTATTCAGCAGCTTATACTATAGAATACGAACCTACAATCGGAGTCGGTATTAAAACAAGTAGAATTATTAATTTCACGCTTGTTATTTTAAAATACAATGCAATTGTTCTTTATTATTTGTTCGGAATAACTTTTACTCAAATTTATTTCGGTTAACATTTACACAATCTAAATTAAAAATAAAAGAAAATAAAAGTGAACGGCTTGAAGGAACTCAACATGATGTATGTGTTTGCTCTTCTTCCACTTTTTCATCACTGAATTCGGTTACAAAAACACGCATTCTATTATAGCTACCAAGAGGAAAATTGAATTACCTCGTAATCTGGTTAAATGAAAAGCGAATTGATTACCTACACTACACGAGTGTAACACTAATCCCTTATTTCTGGTCATGTTCCAAGTACAGAATAAAATATTATAATCCCAATATCATATTTTAATATTTCCGTGTCTACAGACAATACCCGCCACCAAAAAAGCCATCCCCCTTATATTAAGCATAAAGTATAAGACAGATTGTGAAAAAACACGATTGAAGCTTAAAATTGTAGTTTATATAATAGTTTACGCAAACCCTACCATTTGGCTACTGTGTACAATACGTTTCGAAAACACAGAACATTAATCAAGTGAACGAAAATGTATAAGGTAAAAAATATAAATACAATGGCAAAACAACAGGAAAACAAATTGGATACATCTTTTCCTTATACGACTGAATTATACGATGCGATCAATAATAAACTTAATCCCGGCTGCCTCTGCAATAAAAGCCGCATGTCTTTCGTGAGACAAATTGGCGGTTACAGATTATAGAAACCACCTGGCTTCGAAAATTAGAACTAATCAGCGACGCACAATTACTATAACCTCGTAAACTCGTGATGGTGATCCACTTCTCCATTAAGTCTAAAAGCATCCACGCCTCTACAAGTACTTTTCAGAACCTCTTAATAGTTCCAAAACTGATTTAAAAACCGCATAAGTCAGATACATCAGGTTTTTACATTAAAATAAAACAGCAAGTGCGACGTATGAGCTATTAAAACTTATTTTCACATGTGGTTGACAGTAAAGTGTTTTAAGGGGTAAAAAGTACAGAAGAGAACAATGAGTTACAATTACAGGAGTAGTAGACCGCAGACTCTTTTTAAACTTACATTTGAAATAGAGTCTAATGACAAGTTCTAAACAATACTAAGAAAATACGTTGAAAATTTTCTTGAGTCTCATATTTCAAATGTTCAAAAGAAAACCTGTTGAACCAATATACAAGGTGTCAATTTTAAACGTACATTGTTTTATACATCTGAAAGTAAAAGGTATTGAACTTTTCTAGAAAAAGTTTCTAGAACATGGAGGGAGAATCATCATGACTCATAACGTAACCTTCCCCAATCAATGCCTTAGGTTCTAGGTACCCCAACAAAAGAATTTCACATCATAACACAACATACTTCATTAAAAAGCTCTTATAAAATGGTATTCAATAGCAGCAAACATTTCTTTGTCGACTTGTTTCGGAAAAATTAATAAATAAAGCTCAACCAATTATTGTAATTCTTATTTCAGTACATCAATCAAAATGTTCAAAATGATTTCTATTATTTTCCAGGCAATGGTAAAGTATAATATCAAATTCTCACCGGGCATTGTAGACGGTTTGCAGTTTGGAACTCCTGAACTATTATTCTTCGTAGTTGTGTGATGGACTGATGCTAAATTTTGTCGACAATAGATTTTAAGTGATCAGAGAGAAAAAACTTTAATACGGTCAAAATCTGGAGATCTTGGGGGCCATTCTAATTTTCTGAAACGAGCCGGGAAAAACATTTTGCGACTATTGAATAGCATTTAGTAAGAGCTTTTTAGTGACATATCACAAAGTGGCTGTGATCATTTGAAATTTATTTGTTGGGGTACCTAGAGCCTAAAGGGTTGAATAGGGGAGATTACCTTCTCAGTAATGATGATTCCCCCTCCATGTTGTAGAAAGGTTTCGTAGGAAACTTCAATATCTATTTTACTTCCAGAAATATAACACGTTGTACGTTTTCAAATTTACACCATGTACGTATGAAGTAACCGGGGTAATAAACAATATTTGCAATGGAGTATTTCTACAACAAAATCGCTGTATAGACTTATTGCAGTCTAATACTATGAAGAACCTAATTTTTAGCTAACAGCGACAATAATGGCATCAACAGAGAATTATAAAAATAAGCATTAATTGATGATAAACTACAAATACAAACACCAGGAACAAGCCGCTGGTTAACAAAGGGACACCTGGATGTTCAAACACATTTATCAAGAAGAAAATGAAGGCAAGAAAAACTCCTAAGAACCGCATGCAACTATATCCCAAGTCAAGCAATGCAAAGTAAAATATACAGACTTCTGTGAAGGTGAAGAAATATCACTTTTAACAGTTTCCGGATTGATATTGACAAAAGCTTCTTATGAAAATGCTAATAAATAATGATACACCCAAGAACATTAAAAACTAAAAAATGAAATGTCCATACTACAGGTATCTGTATTTTTTAATTTAAAGAAAAAAAATTCAAATTTGTAAAACAATTTGGGTATAAATGAATCATCTGCGAGAAAATTGACATACGAATAAAGGAAATACCAAAGGAAAAGTAAGGGAGTCTATTACTATCAGCCGTAAAAAACCAGTCAGGAGATATGAGATTTTAAGTATGCTTCTGAAGGTAGAATCTGATTATTGCAGAAAAACAACATCCATGTAATATTTACAACCAGATTGGAGAACAACAGTTTAGATAATATGAAAAATACTATTTGAGAGAAATATCAAAGGTATCCAATATAAAGAATTTGAGGAAGTGTTCCATCAATTACATCATTAGATTTTTAAGTCAAAAAAATTAAACGCTATTTTTGCATTAGTTGCAGAACAAAAAATGCTTTGGCTAGGAAAAAAGGAACAACAAAAAATACAATAAAATTAATTTAAAATGTGTGTAGATAATCGATTTAAAAGTCCAAGCTGATGACAAAATTATCTTGTGCAACTATGGTTGTTGCTACTAGAACAAAAACACTGCAGCCTCCAATGGTTTAGTAAATTTTACTATTGGGAGTAATATCACCATAGTGCAGAATATTTTTGAAAACGGCCACTGGCAGATGGAGTGTCAGTGTAAGACCTTTGATAGCAGACTGAAAAATCAAGATACTCCTGCTAGATATATACATACTTACAAATCAACGTGAAACCAAAACAGCATAATGTTTAACACCTATAGATCGATTCGAGTTGGAAATTATGGTGAACACTCGGTGACACTCCACAAACGTATATCAGAGCAATACCTTATAACTTTTGCGGAACAATTAAATACAAAATAGATCATGCGCTGATTTCCTTCGCCCTTTTAAAGAACAAACCATTTGCTTACCTTTCCGTTCACAACTAAATATCTTGTACATCTCATAACAGAAGTAAAAATTGAAATACAAGCCTCGTATGTCAAAATATACGTTTGAGAAATGAAAGTCCATACTGTCTAACCTATTGTCAATACAAAGCCAACTTAGTAGTAACTATTATACACTGTACTGGAAAACACCTTCTAGATATTTATATTTTCTGAATTCTGCATGAAATACTGAGCTCAGTAATGTACTTCATTTTATCATTCTTCTCTAAGAAGTGAATGTCGAAATCGTTTCTTCTACATCTAAGATGTTAAAGAAACTTTACATCCACTAGCAATGCTTTCCAAATGCTATACTACAAAGCATCAAAATTATAAAAAAAATATATATTTATTTAATAGAGACTGATTAATGTTACTCAATATTTAAAAATTTAGAATTTTCTCGAACATATCTATGCAACAGAATCGAAGTGATTAGCTGGCTAGCCTTGATACAAACAAAAAATTCAGTAGTAATTTAATTTTCCCAAATTTATATCCGTACCTATTTTGGCTAAAAATGAAAATTGTTATTAGCTATTATTAGTGTAGTTTACTTATGAGATTCGGAAACTAACCACCTCTACTATGTTGGTCATTGTGATGGTAATTACTAGACTCTGAGGCCATAGCAGACGATATATACCTTCCGAACTGTTAAGTGTTACGGATCTGTCTCGCAATTGGACTGTATATCTTTACACAAAGTGTCTTGCACCCACTTATATATAATTATATTCCACGTGCTGTTACAACTAAGAGAAAGTAATACTAAATTTTCTATCAGTAGATTTTTCAAATAATACCAATATATGAATTTACGGAAGCAGAATAAAACAATGTCTAAAATAACGTGTGAATTATTTATTAGTCATATGCAGTTTTCTAATTGTGTTCGTGTGTTCGTTAATTTCAATACAATTTAACCTACGATCAACAACTCTAACTGACTATTATATATAAATTTATAAAATATTCCGCTTGTTTAGCAGTCGAAAATACCGCAATAGAAAATATTCAGTAAGCTTTACAGCGCTTTTCTTATTTTATTTTTATTTTTACAGTTCCTATTCCAATTTAATTAAGTGGTGTCAAAATAACACGCAAAGTGATTTATAGGTAAAATACAAAAATAATTTCAGCTTTTACATGAAATATAAGAGAATTAAGGCACCGAAAGTAAAACAAATTCAGGGATTCGCAGCTCAACCGACTATTAGCATTAATATTTGAACGTTCGTTTAAACAGCGTTCTAGGCAACCAGTGTATAGCCGTCGAAAATTCAGGTATTTATCATATAACTAATTCATACTATTATGAAGGGTATACATTATAGAAAATTACTATTAAAACTACTACGCTTTTCACACAATTGTCTGCCCGTTCGATTACAAAATGGATAATCGATTGTACTATTTACCAACCCCTGAAGCAATGTGCACTTATTCTTTCTGCTTCTATGATCTAAAAGATAGGCTTTAAACAAATATTATTTTCATTGAGCGTATTTGGAAGCTTATCGCTATCAGCTGATGTATGCTGCCCATTTAATATTAATTTACTGCTGTATTCCAGAAACTTGGTATAAAAGCATTTCAGAACTACTTGGTACGATCCCAAATTATTGAAAAGAATAGGAAATTGTAGCTTATTTAAATTAAATTCTATATATTTCAAAACTGATAGAATTGCGTAAAATCAATAGAAAGGAGTTTGATAACTAGATTTTAAAACAATTAAAACTACCTGAGTTGTATAAACACCGTTGTGTAATTGAATTACTTATATTAATTGAACACCACAACGCAAACCTTAACATTAGAAATTCAACGCGCTCACCGAGAACAGCTTTACATAATAAAATTAGTACAAAAGTACATTAACCCCCGTCCTACAAAACTTACTTTGTTTAGTAATTGCTTTTAAAAATATAAATTAAGCTGTATGGATGTACGTTATAAGGGTTACTACAAAAGAAATAGACACTTTGACTGTTTCATTAATGCAAAACTAATAATGTTATCATGAATCCATTTACAGTGTTTTATAAAATGATTCATAAAGTTTTCTTTGGGAACTCACAAGTGCTCCTCGCGTCACACAGCACACATCAAGGCGATAGTCTAATTCATTCCAAACCCGATGTAACATATCTGCATTGAACTTTCCACAGCTCTCATGATGCGTTATTTTAACTCCTCTAAATCATTAGAAACCGGAGGGACGTCAACCAGATCTTTCACAAATCCCTATAGAAAAAGTCGCACGGTGTAAGATCGGGGCTCCATGGTGGCCACTATACGGTTGTCAGCTATTGCACAGCCCATCCAGCGCTGTGGAAGTCTTTCGTCCAGATAATTTCTAACGACACGGTGCCAGTGGGGCGGTGCTCCATCCTGTTGGAAGGTAAAGTTTCAACCGTCCTCATGCAGTTGAAGCATCAACCAATCAATCACCATTTGATTATATGTAGCTCCTGGAACTGTATTTTCTTCAAAAAAGAAAGGACCATACACATTCGTACGAGAGCACATTCACTTTTGGAGAATCCCACAAACGCTCTACCAACACTCTCGGACGTTCAGTCCCCCATATTCGGAAGTTGTGTTTATTCACTTTTCCACTTAGGTGGAAAGTTGATTCGTCATTGAAAATTATCCACTGGAAAAACCATCTTCTTCATTTCGTTGCAGCATTTCAAAGCAGAAATCTCGACGTTTAATCTTGCCATCTTCACGTAGATGTTGCAAAACTAATTGCAATCTGTAAGGCGTCATTTCAGGCGCTTACGTAAAATTTTCCACAGTTTGTTGCGGAATTTGTCGTTCCAAACTTAAACTTGTTGTTGCCTTTTGTGGACTTGGTGTTATTATTTTTTTGTTAATATAAGTCTAATGCTCAAATGTACATTCTCCAAAATAAATTAAATTACTGAAAATTATCCAACCCGATTTTTCCAAGTTTTCCCAATACCTGCATTGTAAATTATTGGCAAATAATAACTGAAATCCCACACAATATTTTAAAAAATTACGAGGTGTATTTGAATCCTTTGGGAATTCAAGGATCTACTAGTTCTGGTAACGCTTCTCAAAATTTTATTAATTTTACAACATCTTATCTTGCCGAAAACCTCCACGATTTTTTTTAAAGAATGGTTTAGTTGCCAAAAACAACTTCAAGATTCCCATCCCACCCAGCTTACCCCGGCTCAGCACATTTCGTGCTATTCACAGGTCTAACATGCCCCACCCTCGAAACACCCCATGCCCCGGACACCACAAACACCCTGGGAAAGTGCAGTGCTCAGGATTCGAACCTGAGCGACTTTGGTAGAATAACTCCAAGCCAAGCGCTGCGGCCATTACTCTACTGCGGTCCCCTCTCCACTTTTATAAATTCCATATCTACATCTGTATATAATATCGGATATAAGCTATTCACGATTGATTTGCCATCCAACAGGCTGTGGAAATCTGCGGGAATGTGTGGTATCATTGAAATTTGTCAATTAGTTTTTCTTGATGGAGGTTATGTTTTCTGAAAGTAGGCAATGTTGCCAGTGGAGGAGCTTGTTTGTTCATTTAACGTCCGCCTATTTCTGCTCAATATTGGTTTATAATACTTAGATATAATAATGATTTCATTATAAATAAAATAATAACTATAATTTAAATGTTGT